>JAECUM010008044.1:0-38167 GCA_016617855.1 Megalonaias nervosa | reverse complement strand
TGACTTCTTCTTATAAACTATTTGATCAATTTTCAAAGGATTTTACAGTGAACATTCCATCATCAATGAATTTGAATTTGTTTTGTTTATCTAATATGGCCATTGTTACTAACATTAGGAAATTCTTTAAATATCTGAAAAACTGCTAAACTGGATTTGACCCAATTCCCTAGAAAGCATCATGGAATGAAAGTCTTTCACAATTCAGATGACACTACTCTGCCAACAAATATGGCCACTATTGCTAAAAATATAAAAATCACTGGACAGAATTTGACCACATCTGACAGAAAGCATCCTTGTAGTAGTGTACTAACGGGGGGGGGGGGGCGGACAAGGCTCTTGCCCCGAGCGCCAGAGGTCTTAGGGCACCAAAACCATGGGCGTGAGATATCTTAGGGCGCAAAACTCCATTGGGCCATCGTCGTCGCGCCAGGCGTCATTTACCCCTAGTATGCCACTGCATCCTTGCTTGAAACTCTGTACAATTTGTTCATTTGATTTTGATCCATCAAATATCACAACCATTACTGTAATAGAAAAGCTTTTAAAACAGCTTCTCTTAAAACGTCTACGGTTAGTATTCGACCAAATTTCACAGAAAGTACCTTAGCATGATGACCTTTCAAACTTGTGAAAATTATGTCGATCTGATGTCAGATATGGTCACTGTTACTAACAAAAGAAGAACAAAATTTAAACACTTCCCAAAAACCACTTGACAGAATCTGGTCCCAGACATGAAGGACTTCGAGTTTTGTTAAATGTCAAAATTTGACAGAAAGGGTTTTAGCTTGAAGGTCTTTCAATTTGTTACTAATGATGCTAAGAACATCCATACCTTTAACAACGTTTCAAAAACTATTAAACAGATTTGGTCAGATTTGAACAAATAGAAATCACCCTGGTATGAAGGTAGTTCCAGTTTGTGCAAATGACGCCAATCTGCCTTTAATTATCGACTCTTTTTGGAAATATAAAAACCGTTAAATAACTTCTCAAAATCAGTTTAAAGAATTTGACCAAATTTAATTGAAACCATCCTGACATGAAAGGCATTCGTGTTTAGTCAATGACAAAACTGACACCTCCCACCCCCAACAAAAAGCATCTTAGCTTGAAGGCTGTCCACCGTCAACTATGGCCACCGTTGCTAGTAATAGAACTATGGCCACCGTTGCAAAAAATATAAATATCGCTGCCGTTGCTAAAAGTAGAAAAGCCTTTACCGGTAAGTGAATTCTTCTCAAAAACTACTTAACAGAATTTTATCAGATTTATGCAAATAGAAATCATTGTGGTATGGAAGTTGTTAAGATTGGTGCAAATGGTGCCTAACAGCTTTTAGTTATGGCCTCTTTTTCTGAAAATATAACGCTCTTTACACCTCACAAATCACTCCTCAGAATTTTACAAAATTTGATTAAAACTTTCCATCTTGGCACAAAGGGCTTTTAAATGTTTACAAATGACTCCTATCTGTCGTAAAAAAAAAAATAACCACTGCTTCTCTTAATGGAAAACAATTTAATGTCTACTCACATATCACTGAACAGAATTCAACCGGATTTGATTAAAAGCATTCTGGCATGAAGAGATTTCAGGATTGTAAAAAAAGCGATGCTGATCTATCATCAAATATGGACATTTACTAAAATAGAAAAACGTTAACACTACTTTTTATCAAAACCCATTTGGCAGAATTTTACCAAATTTGTTAGAAAACATCATGGCTTCAAAATTAAAATGCTGTCAGATTTTCACAGGCAGTGCCGATCCTACATTTAATATGGCTGTCATTAAAAAAGATACAAAAGCATTTAAGCAACTTTATCAATAAAAGGTTTCCAGCTTGATTGAACAACTCTGACATTAAAGCCTGTCAACCTTGGAAAAATGATGCTGATATGCCATCAAATATGGATAAAAGTGCAAAACAAACATGGAAATCTTCAAAAGGGTTGTTTTTCATAATATATACGATCAACAGCATTGGTAAAAATTTCTAGCGAAAGCATCTTATTGATCCAGATTTCTTTTTCATCTACTTTTGGATTCGACTACGAGGCAGATATTTACCAGGTTAGCGATCGGGGGCCTACTTGGGTCTCTTATCAGTGCATAAATTTCTGGATATGCTAGCAAAGGAGGATAGAGGGGTGCTATATGAATTCCTTTTTTATTGAGACCCACACCCAGTGAGCTCGAGGATGTAGAATATTCCTAATGCACTCTTCTGCATGCTGTAAGAGGCAACACATGGAGGTAGGAGTCATTGTAGTTCATTAGTTTGCATGTCGGACTCAGAGCCGAAAGGGTGTGGGTTCGAATCCTATTATGTTCTTGGGCAAGTCGCATTACTCCAACCTACTTGTCTTGCTTTGTCATAAAACAAATAAACCAAAAACAAATCATTTGATCCTTTAAATTCCATGGCCTATCGCAGTCATTATATCGATAAATATTGGTAGTCCAGGAATAATGGTAATTTCATCGCATTTTTGTTCTTGAGATTTTGAATTCAGCTTTTGTGTTTAGTAGGTCACAAGAAACAAATGCTTGAAGGATAACAAATCCGCATGAAGACTGTGATCAATAAGTCTGATTGTCGGAATAGACAAATCAGATAATATGTATGTAGATGAGATTTATATGTCAGTTTAAAGTTATTTTCATACCGGGGGGGATGGGATGATTTTCCTATTTACATAAATTCAAGAGGTTGAAGTGCATTTGAGGTCACTCACAACTTTTGTTTTGGTTGGGGTTTTTATTTTTTTTTATTTTTTTTTAAATAGATAAACGTTATCTGAAAAGAAGATAAATCTCACAAACTGTAGCAACTGTGTCCTTAATGCTTTTCTTTCCCCTCTACAATTTCATTATATTTATGAATTTGCATTTACAAACTGACAATAGTCAACTGCTCAGTTGAGCGCTGTCAGGCCAACTTGAGCCTGTTCTTTGCAATATTAGTTTTGTTATAGGTCCTCGGCTTCTGTTAGCGGTCGTCCTGGTTATTATATATCCAGAATTAACGAAACACCATGGCAGGGATAGGATAGGACTTAATGTAAAAATACAAGCCTTTATTAAGGCACTAAATTGCAATAAAAAGTACAATGAACTTTTTTAGAACACAGGGAAACTTTACAAAAATTGGATGTAATTGTGAACTGGTCACAATTTGAATTTGTCTTGTATAAGATAATGGAACCCATAAAAGTTGTCAGTTCCGACAGGACAGGCAACTAGACTTAGGTCGGTCTGTTATTATGTAACACTTACGACCAACATGAGAAGGCAGTACGTAATGGACCGTTGTTATTGGCAGTGTGTTAATATTTTGACAGCCAGGTGGGAGAAGTCAGCATTCCATTACATCTGCCGCTAAATGGCTTTGGAACTTGCTATTTCGACCTATCCACATGTCCAAGTAGTGAGCCTTCGGCACGTGTCATCCCCCTTCTCTCCTCCCCCCCCCCCCAGTAATGTTAACAAGATTTATTTATTGCGATTCAATTGCTTCTGTAAAATGCAAGTGTGCAAGTCGGTGTTGATCGTTGCTTTTCAAACTTATTATGAATGGGACTATAAATAGCAGAGGCGAAACGTAATTAATTTAATAACTGAATACAAAACTTTCCAAATTTCTTCTTTTTTGGGAGCTAAGTCAAGAACTTTATGCTAAACAGAATTGGTGCAACACAAGTAGTATTTAAAGAATCTCTGTCAGGATAAAGGAACGTGTACTGGAACCTCGGAGCTCAAAGTGGCATTATGGCTGACATCGTGTGTTAACAACTAAATTTCACAGCCTGACTGGGTGGGAAACTTTAAATATAAACTTGTCACTTTCAGCTCTGCCAAAACCGACGCTTCTCAGACAGACTGAATACCGTACTTGCCCTCGTCAGACTATATCACCACTTTGAACAAGCAATAGATCTCGGCTATCACTGACTGTACCTAGCTAATTAGGATAAAATAACAAATCTGCAGAACTCGTGATGATATAATATGAAATGATTAAAATAATCATTAAAAAGTTGTCCTTAAACCAGCTTGTATGTATGGCCTGGTTAACAAGAAATTTAGTTATGTTTCAGGTTTACTGTCTTGTATTAGCAGATTTGTCAATTGGATAGATCTTGAAGTAACTGTGAAGAACCATATCTTCAATATTGTAAATGTATTTCAATCAAGTGCTAATTCGAAATAGATCTGAAATTATTGGAAAAGGATATGATTCATAGTTACTATATAGTGCGAGTTTTGGTTTGTGTTCTGTGAAGGATAAAATTTAAGTTTTCTAAATATAGTTAAAATAGCAAAACTTACATGTGTAGGCTATTTTTTAAAATTTTTAACGTTTAATTAGTTTTTCTGAATATAAAATGAAATAGAATAATACCTTTCATCAAGAACCCACAAAAATATACTAATTGTCTGAACAAACACAAACAAAGACATAATCTGCGAGTGATTTTCTTGGGTTACTTGCCCGGGACAGATACCTGTGTGGAAAACAAAATATTAAAAGTCCTGCATATGTATTTCAAGTCATTTTAAACTGAAGCCCAATCCGATAGGCATTTGTGTGGAACTTTACATTTTTTCAGTCAGTCAGAAAATGCAGTGACGTTGGTTAATATGACTTGACCAAAAAAAAAAAAAAAATCATATACCATTTTGTAAAGCGTTCAATATTCTACGAAACCGTATATTGTAAATAGATAATTTTCAAACGTAAAAAAGATCACTGCAAGGTAAAGAAGGATAAACTAGCCGTCACACTTTTAACAATCATTTTGAATTTGTTTTACTGCCAATTGTTTTACTGCAGAAATATTTGGAATTGTATGACACATGATAATGGTGACTAAAACCTTTAAAATTCATCATGAATGTCAAACGTTACTCAGTTTTATTTCATTTCCTCAAGAAAATTGGACAGCAAGCTGCAGAGACAGACCAATACTGAAAAATTGACAAAGCAATTTATTTTGCTTTACATTTTTTTAAATTCCAAAGTAAATTATGTAGTGTTTTGTTCTATGTTATGTCAGTTCTCAGGAATGCGGTAAAATTTCATAAATATTATGCACACGTTTATATTTTCAAAAATTTCATTGTTTGAAAAATATTAATTACTTTACCTGATTTAATGTATTCAAAAATGTGTCAAAGGTATGTAGTTTCTGTCATGTTGCAGACACAAATGCCAATGCAATATTTTGTTCTTTAAAAGTCCTTTTCTCTATTCCTATAGTCAAAGCCTTCATATTTGGAATATAAACCGGCAGCCACTTTGTTACAAAGGGTGTATGGGGTATTTTGTTGTTGTTGTTTGTTTGTTTGTTTGTTTGTTTTTTTGGGGGGGGGTTGGCTTTTTTATTTTTTTGTGCTCCTGTTCTGCGTAAAGGCTTGATTCTGTAACTAAATTTTGCCAAATGTCTTGATCTCATATCAGATGAAAATAACGACAAGGTAAAGTTTCACTGTCCATCCAACCTAAGTATACAGGCAAACATTATGAGCAGTCAACTGTCCAGTTAACTTGAAAACCCTGTAAATCTTCATTATCTACAAAATCTGAGTAAAAGAACTCGACTAACCAGTTTCGTGCATTCGGTTCATTTCGATGAAGTCATCATCACGATCTCCATGGCTTCAAACTGTTAGTTTCTCCAACAAAATTGTTTATATTTTCCCAAAAACGTTGGCATATCACTCCATTCTGGATTGGTTGAAACCTAGCAAATATGACCGTTCCATCAACTGACTGAGGGTGGACACGAAAACCATGCTATTTTTGAGAAAATCTAAATTTAAATGCCAGCAAAAACAACATTAATTGGGTGTGTGTCGTGTAATTAGCACATGAAAATAGAGCAGCACTAGTGAGATGTGTTAGGAGAGTTCGAAGTTCACTGGACATGCATTGCGGAGACAACACATGACGAGGGACGTATGCTCTAGTATTCTGGAGAGGAAATCGAACCCCAAAATGGGGTTGTGTTCCTACTGAACAAGAAAATGAAGAACACAGTGATGGGCTGCCACCCATTCAGCCGCCTTAAGCCACAAGGATGCGATTCTTAGTCACGTTGTCGAGCAGTTCTCGCAGCTGGTGAAAGAAGTCTGCAATTTCATCATCGTCGTCGGCGTCATCGTCATTATCATCTGACGTTGGTGCCAGTGCATGTACTTTGGTGAGGCTTTGAGAAAGATGATTGCGCCCTGAAATGCCAAGATAATAGTATGAATCAGTGAAGCATGGCCTTGAACTTGTGACCTTTTATACAACCGAGGCTATGAATGCTGGACTTCGCCACACTTATTTACCTAGTCGTTTCCAACATACTGTTTCCCCTACATGCCATCCAGATGATGAACGTGGCACTCACCAGGCAACAGTCTCGAAAACCAAATTGATTTCATTCTCGTCAAAGGATGGTTTAAAATGAGCAAGAATCCAGCAAGAATAATAAGCTTTCCCAGAACAGACAGTGGATGGATATACATCTTGCTAATGATGGGCTTTCGGCTAGAACTTAA
Organism: Megalonaias nervosa; assembly: GCA_016617855.1. Taxonomy (NCBI): domain Eukaryota; kingdom Metazoa; phylum Mollusca; class Bivalvia; order Unionida; family Unionidae; genus Megalonaias; species Megalonaias nervosa. The sequence continues at coordinate 31,606 of JAECUM010008044.1, read as the reverse complement.
GAAAATACAAAAGCCCCCAAACACAAGGATTAAATGTATCTTGAAAAGCTGAAGGGCTTCCAGCTGTAAGAAGTGTTTCATTGGCGGGAAGTTGTCACCACAGATAATGCCAGAGTAGGATGCTGAGTGCCTCACAGAGAAATTCGATGAGGCAGTGAATGAAGTGACAGAACAAGACCTTGAAAACAAAGTCAAAGAAAAAACTCGGGATTAATGATAACCTCTTTATTGCACCTATGTGACAAACAAAGACAACTTAAGCAAAACAAGAAAATAGACGAACAAGCTGTCCCATCCAACTTGAAAAGCACATAGAAGACAAAAGTATCATAAGAGTTTCATGACCAAGAAGGAAGTCAGACTTAATACAGGCTACAAATGGCCACAGTCTCTGGAGAATTGTTATTGGAAGGACATTGAATGTGGTGCCCAAACGTTCTCAACGTTCATGGGATATGTGTGATAACTCCTTCCAGAGCAAGATATATCACGCGAAATACTAATTTTTGTTACCCCAAAAGCACTTGACATGGTTATATTATAAAAATACAGTTCACAGTCAATCTTGTGAGAGGGATTTGCTGACGTAATGATATTTGCCCATAACCTGTTGCCTGTATTAAATGTAAAAAGCAATGCTTTATTCTCATGAAGAAACCTATCACATTTGGACAGTTTATATATTAAAAAATCATTTCAACACTACTGTGGGAGAGCCCATTATGCTAATTTGAATAGGTAAAGCACATGAAGTAGGACAAGTCAATTCATTTGAAGCAAGGTAAATCAAACAGCTGATTGTTAAAGAAACAAAAGTTATTACACTTTGTCGCCTTGAACGAGAATGTTAAGCCATAATAAATATTATTACACTTTGTCGCCTTGAATGAGAATGTTAAGCCATAATAAATATTATTGGCTAGTTCATGATGAACAGCAATGTTTCTTTGAAGTCAGATTTTTATCCATATATAAAATACAAAACTGGATTATTTCATTAGTTAAACGGTGTGGAAGTGTGATCCATTTTTTAGGGCAAAACGTTGAATTGCATCCTTGACTCGGGAAACAATGAACAAAATGGGAAGTGAGCAAAGCCAAGCCAAACTAATCACTGAAATTTAAAACTCCTACTTTATGGAGTTTAACTTTTGTGTATGTAATGCAGTAGCAAGTGGGGGTTATTTTATTCTTTTCACATTCCACAAACACCGTATAATCAACACTGGCAACTGTAATCCATTTTGAGGAGAATCAAGATACGGCATTCTAACAAGTGTGGACATTGTATTCTCTCACAGAAATCCATGTGCAGAAAGATCAATTTTGATCCTAAGAAAAATTCAACAGGATCTTCAGGAAAGTCTGAACAACTGTACAATTCAGTCTTTAATGAATATAATGATGAAAACTGATCGAGGTGTGCGGTATTGCCATTACTGGATTACCATTGTAGTTTTTCTGCTAGTATATACCACAATAATTTTCCTCTGTACCATTACTTCAGTAGTTTCCATCAGTAAGGAAGTAAAGAAATTCCCAAGTCATCTTGTTATGAATTTAATTTTATTATCAACATCATTTTTGCTTTACATCGCAAAATAATTCCAAAAATTATCATTTCTGTTTAATAAAATATTGGTATTTGTCACAAATTAATTTTGGAATATTGCAAATAAAATTATATTTATGATCCTTTACTCACATGTTTGACATATAGCATGCATCTGGTTAAGATGCATTCCATTTTCCAGTGGATTTGAAAAGACAAATTTTGTTTAGATTTTATTTTATGTGAGTGTGATTGTAAGTGTTTACACGTGTGTGTATGTGTGTTTTGATGATATATGACAATGCTAAGATCTGTCAGCTATTTTTTTTAAAAAGTGTATTAACTGTTTCAAATAAAACTTTTTTTTTTTATTCGGATTTGAATTTCCAGTTTTTTCTTCAGGCATTTATGAGTATATAACTTATTCTCTGATGTGTGATGTCATTTTTGGGGCTATAGGCTCTGATCCCCCCTACAGTCACCCTCTCAAAACAATATAACCCCAAAGGTTACATTGCAAGGTTAGTAGGTACCATATATAATCGCTTATTGGACAAGTCCAACTCCAAACTGCACAGACCCAGATCTCCTGGCACATTATGTGCCAGCAATCTGGGTATGTGCAGTTTGCTTGAATTAATCAGTAGGACAAACAACATAGACCCTGATCTCCATGTGCATTTTGTTACAGCAGGTCAGGATCTATTTTGTTTGTTATTTGACTTGACTTAAAAGCAAATATAGATGGTGTGTGAGATGAAATGAGAATTGATCAAGGCTATCAATGTACCTCAACCATGGCCATGCCATAATTTGCACCATAAATGTATACTCAAATGTGTAGAAAATTATCCAGTCTTAAAGTAGATCACACTGAGATAACCTTCAAACAAAACATGCCATTCTGGACTGAAGTCAAAGTACGCAGTTGGCTTTGTATTGTTGACTGTTAAAAAAAAAATTCACCATCACCCACCACTGGCAATGGGGAATGGCTGTACCAAAAGATATTTGGTGGTGATGGTCTTGATAAATTGAAAAATAGTGTTTACCAGAATTTCATAAAACAATATTCCTTTGTTTGTATATAGAATTGGGTTTGTAGCACCAGAGAAATAAACAACAAAGAGTTCCCCAGTGTTCGAAGGCTACAGTTTTTGTATATGCGTTAATGTATCACTTAACAGCAATTGCATCTCTGCTTCACTGAAAAAAAAAAAAAATAAAAAAAATAAAAAAATAGAAGTACATTTTATCACAAATCATAGGGCGGTAAATGAAACAGCATCTTAAATATTATTTTACCAAGGAGATTTAACTTTGCCTGAATTTGGAACTCTTCTATATAATTCATATCTTGTTCCATCTGCTACGGTTCTTTTCAACCACTCCGGTGGCCTAAGTGGTAAGAGCGTCAGCCTCGGATGCAGGAGGTCACGGGTTTGAGCCCCGGCCAAGTCATTCCAAAACTTATATAAATGGTGCCAAGCTGCCTCGCTTGGTGCTCAGCATTAAGAGGTTAGTGTTAGGATTGGTCGGCCTGGTGTCAGGGTAATGTGACTGGATGGGGACATCATGCTACATGTCTGCGGCATGATACCCCAGTGCTAGACATCACTATAAACTGCCACATTGCAGACATCATAGTGAAATGACTGAAAAACTGTTAAAAGCTGTTAAAACTCCAAATCACTAACACACACACAGTTATTTTTTTTTTTTTTTATTCAGGAAGGCATTGAAATTGGTTCATTTCTTGAGATTGTTGGTTTGATTAAAGAACTTGAACGTTAGGATATATGGTTCTTTCCTAGATTAACTAACGCTTCAGTCTTACCAGTATAACCATTTCTGATGTGGAACATTAAGTTTATTTCTTTAAGATGGTCTGATCTGATGGCTTTTGGAGGCTGTTGCAGCACTTAATGATTTTTAATCATGGCAGGCAATAATTAGCCTCAATAAAGGCTTCAGTGACATTTTATAGCACCCTGAAAAAGACATTTATTTTCTTCCCATGAGAGATATACTGTTAAGGAATAGAAATGAATTTGAGATTGGGATTAAAAAGCTTTATTTAGTAAAGAAAGTGTAGACATCGTTTAAAGATCAGCAGTGATGGTAGACTGGCATTTTTGTACCATGCATACCCTCTTGTAAGACAAGTCCGACTGCAAACTGCTCAGTCCCAGATGGCAGTTGCATAATGTGCCAGCAGATCTGGGTCTGTGAATTTTGTTAGGAGTAATCAGTGGAACAGATAAGAGACACTAATCTGCCATTGCATTTTGCGAGGGCTGATCAGGGTATATGTTTTGTAGTTGGGCTCTACTTATAAGTGAGTACATATTAGGTTAGTGTAGTTAGTAAGGTGTAGATTTTGTTTTACTCAAAATAAATTTGACAAACTTGTATAGATTTAACTTTATCTTCCCGTTTGGTAGATGTATCTTTCTTTAAGTTTTATGTTCCCATCTTGGTCATTACACTGCGGTTGCCCAGAAATATTTTGAGAACGGAAGCATTCTTTACTGCCCAATGTCTGGAACCCTGCATAATTAGAATAGTTCCCAATATCAATGCTGATATTCAAGACTTAAATCACATTTCCTTTTGACCTTGTTTTTTTAAATTATTCGGAAGCTGTAAATTTGTTTGATTTCACCAAGATGTAGTGCACCACAGACACTAATTAATGGAAACAGGAGAGGGGAAGGAATAAATTTACTCATATCAATAAATCTTTCAACATATTAATGAAAACAATCATGAAAATCTTCGAAGTGTAAATTTTCTTATATCCTGCCAACAATATTTGCAGTCTCATTGCCACAGATACTACAACTTACCCAGGTTATAAAACTGTACAGAACATGGTTTAATTGGTAATGTGCACCTGCCTCTGTCATTGTTATTTATCTCTCCACTAGTTTTTATGCTGTCCTCCATAATGCGTGCAAGCTTAGTGTCTGTGTGCTTGAGTTTGCAATATTAATTATCCATGTATCATGGGGATCCAACAGTTACTGCTAACTCTTAGAAACCTGGACTGGTTATCTGATAATGCACCAGTAGAACAGGGTTAATGCTGTTTGCTTTAAATCGAAAGTAGATCTTAGCATACCATGTATAGTAGCTTATAATACAGGTCCAAATGCAAAGAATATAGACCCTGATCTGCCATCACATAATGCACCAGCAGGTCAGGGTCTATGCTGATTTTTCTACTGATTACTATTAACAAACTGCATATACTCAGATCTGCAATTGCTTAGCATACATACTTGCTTGTAAGTTGAGTCCAACTGCAAATTGCACAGACCCAGATCTGCTGTCTTGTAATGTGTGCAAGCAGATCAGGGTCTGTGCAGTTTTTTAGGAGTAATCAGAAGAAACAAACATCATAGACAGTAATCTGCACGTGCATTATGCTATAGAAGATCAGGATTTTTGCTGTTTGCAGTTTGACTCAACTTACAAGCAAGTATATATGGTAATACAATGACAGATCTGAGTCTATGAAGTTTACGTTTGCATCCAACTTTTAAGTGAGGAAATAAGACAATCCATCAATACTTACTGAACAACTCCAAATGATGTGATCATTACATTATTTAGTCATAGATATGATGTCACTTTATATACAGGTGTGTCATTAATAGCACTTAGCTCTGGGATAGATTGTATGTAAAAATTCCTTATTGCAACTCCTTTTTCTTCTTAAATAATGAAAAAGAAATTGATAAAGGCAATGATGAGTATACAAGACTTTGTCAAATCTTTTGCAATGTGTGACCTCTCTATGAAATCACTATACAGGCTTGTTGCAGAAAACTGATGAGTCATAATGACAAAAATGAACTCTACGCCATATCTTTCTTTCTTTGTACATTTGATACAGGAGTCTGTGATCTACCACTTGCACATTTGATGAACTTTTATATGCTTGCCATAAGGAGGTGCATATTATATTATGATATTTTCTGTCCATTCATTGTTCTCTCCATCCATCCATCTGTCTGTTACCAATTTTGTTTCTGCACAATAGCAAAAATTGTCCTCCATCTTTGGTTACTAAACTTTTTGGATAGCTTGCACTTGGGATATAAATAGACCTATTGATTTCATGGTGAAGCCATCAAAGGTGAAGATACTGTGACTGAAAAAAGAAAAATGTTTCCTGCACAATAACTTTAGTCTTCCACCATCAGCAGTTAACAAATTTTGTAGATGGCTTGTGCTTTTGGTAAAGAAGAACCCAGTCAGTTTAAAAGGTCAAGGTCACTAACTGAATAAAGAAAACTGATTATGCACATTAACTTCAGTCATCCATCCTCTACCTCCACAGTTACCAGACCTTGTGGACCACTTGCACTTGGGGTAATGAAGAAATCAACTGACTTTTGGATTACAAGGTCAAGGTCACTGTTACAGCAAAAAGAAATATTTTTTTGAAACAATAACATGAGTTCTACATCACCTACCTGGATCAAAATTTGTGGTTTGCTTGCACTTGCAGTAAGAAAGATGCCTACTGAATTTGAGATCAATAGTCAAGGTCACTGTGACTGAAAAAGAACAATAGTTTCTGCATAATAAGGGTTACAGGTTCAATACCCACACAGGTCAGCCTGGTTCAGCTGTCCCAGTCTGTCCTTGGGAAAGACACTTAACTCCCATTTCCTTGGCATGAAATAACCAATCATGCATTTAAATATGCACTTAAAAACCAATGTTTTTTGTAAGACAAAATTCAGTAGCCCAGGACAGATAAAAATTAAACAAGAGCACAAAGTGACTTAGAGTCAGATCCCAGCTGCAAAGCCAGCTAATTGTGTTTGGGATTTCAGGCAAGTTGGTTTGCCATGGTGCAAAATCAATAAAATAAATTGTCTACATAAAATGAGAAATGAAAATTAGAACCTTAGCCTTCATTTTCATGATGTAATTTTCAGAAGTTCACTTTTTTAATTGAAAATTTTTATTTGGATACGGTTCTTTTCAGGACAACTATGTTTTTCAGTAGACTTGTCTGGGCAACTATGTTTTCAACAGACTTGTGTGGGCAACTATGTTTGTCAGTAGACTTGTCTGGGCAACTATGTTTTTCAGCAGACTTGTCTGGGCAGCAATGTTTTTCAACAGACTTGTCTGGGCAACTTTGATTATCAGTAGACTTGTCCTATGAGCAACTTGTTATTTTAAAGTTTTTCTTTTGTAACCTCCATGCTTAATAGTGATATCCTGATGCATGTATGTAGACATCATTATTGCTGTAATAAATTGCATGGGGATTCTACCTGCAGAGGAACAAATTAACACGATATACTTAATATTTATTTACATCACTGGGAATTTATATATTTTGAAAAGTAAGAACAGCTATAATTTGCAATCTCTAGTCAGGCTTACAAATTGGCTCTGCCATTGGAAACTATAAGAATGATGCCAAAGGTTTATTTCCCCACTGCTTACAGTGGGTGCATCTTGATGTCATCCAGCTCATATCTGAATGTCCATTCCTCTGTCTGTCCAGGAAAGTTTGCTAGCATGATTATGCAAAAATTACTTGATTTGGAGACAAAATAAATTTGATAGGCATGTTTGTGTGCATTATATTAGTGACCCAATTAAACATTTATGATATTACAGCATTTTTTTTTCATTTGTACAGTTATTTTACTTTTCAACATAGACATTTTGTGAGAAAACCCTGTTATCTTACTTGCACAAGAGCTGGTTGACATGGGCAAATGAAATTTATTATACATGCCTGCACATAAAAATATTGGTCACATAGAAATAAAATTTTGTCACTTTCTTTGTATGTAGATGACCTGATTAGATTTCATACCACTGAAGCAATTTTTCTTTCATTATTTTTATAAATGTTTGAACTCCTTGGACTTCTTGGGCTGCACTGGACAGGATGTCTTTTACCAATACACATCTAGTTTTGTATGTATTAAGCAAAGACAATTCAAATACACAAATTCACTAAATTCCTGATTACCGTCTCACTAATTGCTTCATCACATCATTTGATTAACTCAATTACATTTTATCTTATTTATATAGATATAAAGTATTCCCCCACTATAACCCTCTTCATGACAGCCATTACAGTGGACCACCTTATAGTCAAGGTTACCTTATATTGAGGTGGTTTATAGCGAGGGATAACTGTATCACTAACCATAGTTTATGGAGCATTTTTACAGACATTGTTTTAAAAATATTTAAGTAAGGGAGTGGATACAAGACCGCTTTGTTTCCTTGTAATACCAGACTTTCCTGGTTCCTGACTGTCTTTCTATACTGTTATTGGATGATTGGGCCATCAACTGTCCCTGTAAAGACCAAGACTTTTCAAAGTAATTACTGTCTGAGGAATTCAATTTTCCTTTAACTGTGGCAAGATTCCATCCAAGTGACAGAACGGATTTGATTTGGTTTTCAGTGCTCAAATCAGATCCATCAAGGCAGTAAATGTATTACTTTCAATGATTAACAAAACCATTGATTCCAGGTTTTACAATTATTTATCAGTTTTGTGCATGAAAACTGAAATCACTTTTAGGTTGTGCCAGACTTGATAAATTGCTGTTCTGGAAAATGATGGAGATTCACAGTCTAGAAGAATATAGTGATAAAATTAGGAAGACATTTGGGAATTAAACATGCAGCATTAATGTGAGCTGATCAGACAAAAGATTATAACATTTAGTAGCTGTAAATGTTTACATTTTTCCAGTGTTTAATATTACAGTATATATCTAAGAAAGAAAAAGAACAGGTGAGGTTTTTCTTTCAGATTACCATCAATACTCGCTTATGAGTCGAGTCCAACTGCAATCAGTATAGACCCTGATATGCCATCACATATTGCACTTACATATAAGAGTCTGTGTTGTTTGTTCTACTGTTTCACATAACAAACTGCATAGACCCTGATCTGTTAATGCATTATGCAATGGCAAATTTGGGTCTCTGTGTTTTGCAGCTGGCCTCTACTTACATCTATGTGTACATGGGATCTCATCTGACTTACACTGATATATAATATCCGTGATTTTTTTCTGTAAGACAGAAAATGAGACCTCTCCAGTGGCATAGTGGTTAGAGCATCTGCCTCTGATGCGGGAGGTCATGGATTTGAACCCTGGTCAAGTTATTCCAAAGACTTATAAAACTGGTACTAACAGCTGCCTTGTTAGGTGCTCAGCATTAAGAGGTTAGTGTTAGGACTGGTCGGCCTGGTGTCAGGATAATGTGACTGGTTGGGACATCATGCTACATGTCTGCGGCATGATGCCCCAATGCTAGTCATCACTATAAACTGCCACACTGCAGACTGTTACATATATGTAATTTACCTACTTGTGTGTTAGTTTTAAATTCTTTTTTATTTTATTTTTGTTTCATTACATTTTATTGTAATGATAATTTTCAAGGGATTTGATATTTTTTTCGAAAAATTCAGTCTTCTGTTTTCACCTGATTAGAACACAAAAGTGTTGCTTTATTACTAGTTTTAGCTGACCTTAGTTTGGAGATTTGTAAACACTAAGCGAAAATGATTGGTTATTACCAAGGTCATGTTCGGCCCACGTGTTAGCTATGATGTAAACAACCTTTTTTATTATTCATTTCCAGTGTGAGAATCTGATTCTTAGATAGGGCTATTCTGGCCTACGTGTAAATTGGCATTTTTTTTTACTGCGCTGTTCAGACAAAGTAAGTGATCATGTGACCCATCACGAGTGTCAAAATGACATTTTAGTTGGGTTTAATACTCATTTCTCAGTGAATTTTAGCCAGTCATAAAATTATACTTTTGGGCTCAAGGTATTTGTCTTGTTGCCATTTGAGTTGATTTTCGTTTATTTAAAATGGTTTATTCACCCTGGGAAGTACTCTTCAACAAAATACTTGGACAAAGACATTCACTAAATTATTTGGAATTCAAAAGCTGGAATTATATTCTTGGTGACTCAACAAAGAACTGTTGACACATCAACACAAACTGGTTATAGAAGACGTCATTGCCTTCCATATTGGAACTTCATCGAGATTTGAACCTGGATTCAATTAGAACTTTTTAGTGATAGGACTTATATTTTTGAATTCTAGGATTAATTTTTGGATTATATTCACAAACTGTAAATCCTATTTCCTATTTTTACCTTGTTTTCTAGGGAAATAAATTATTTTGTTAAAATTTACAAAGCTTGTTGGCTTCACTCTAGACATTGTAGCGATATGACTTAAAAACTGTTAAAGCTATGTTAAAAATCGAAATCACACACACATACACACAGAATGACATATATGGATTTTATTGGCAAGCTGAATGGTAAGTGAGACGTAGCCACTTTTCCCGTGGCAGTGTTTGTAACAGCAGTGTTGGTGACATCAAGAGTTTGTAATTTTTTTGGTTAAAAAGCTTCATTGGCATATAATTCCTAGATCTCTTGTTAGAGCCTCATTCTTCTTTCAATCATCTGTGGTATCATCTATGGTATTCTGTTTGCACAATTGGATGATTAATTTGTTTTCACTATAATTAATCATCACCACATTTCTGTTTTGGCAGGTTAGTACTGGAAACATATTTATAGGTCCAGCAATTGACAGAGTAGCCATTTGAGCATCATGTCTGGCTTTTCTTTTTACCAAACTATCCCACTTTCTGAAGTTCTGTAAGTACTATATGTACTTGCTTATAAGATTAATCCAACTGCAAACTGCACAGACCCAGATCTGCCAGTGCATCATGCACCAGCAGATCTGGGTCTATACAGTTTGCTAGGAGTTATCAGTAGAACAAACAACATAGACCCTGATCTTCACGTAAATTATATGATGGCAGATCATGATCTTTGCTGCTTTGCAGTTTGTCTCGGCTTATAAGCAAGTACATATGGTACATGGAAGAAAAATGATATTCCAGAGCTACTGTATTACTGGGATAAGAAATCACTTCAGCTAAGTTATATGGAGACAAAGAACAAACAGATATATGAAACTTTTTCTTTACAAGTAATATTGTGTTAACATTTCCTTGATCAGATTGATCATTATTCTCATGACAGAATTTCTTAATATGTAAAGCTCATTTGTCCCAATCATATTTGCATACATTGCTACATTAATGTGCTATGGGACATACATGCATGTGCTAGTGATGATACTCCTTGGAACCTACTTGCATGCGGTAGTGCTACTCCATATTACCTACATGCATGTGATAGTGGTGGTACTCCTTGTTACCTAAATGCATGTACTAGTGGTTGTACTCCATGTTACCTACATGCATATGTTAGTAGTGGTACTCCATGCTACATGCATGTGCTAGTAGTGGTACTCCATGTTACCTACATGCATGTACCAGTAGTGGTACTCCATGTTACCTACATGCATATGCTAGTAGTGGTACTCCATGTTACCTACAGGCATATGCTAGTAGTGTTACTCCATGTTACCTACATTCATGATTCATGTACTACTGATCATTCTTGGAACCTACATGCATGTGCTAGTAAGGATACTCCTTGGAACCTACATGCATGTCCTAGTGGTGGTACTCAATGTTACCCACATGTACATGCTAGTGGTACTCCTTGGAACATACATACATTATGTTAGTGGTGGTACTTCTTGGAAACTACATGCATCTGCTAATGGTGGTACCCATTGGAACCTATTTGCATGTGCTAGTGGTGGTACTCCATGTTACCTACATATATGTGCTAGTGGTGGCATGCCTTGGAACTTACATGCGTGTACTAGTGATGATACTCCATGAAACTTACTTGCATGTGCTGGTACTGGGAGTTCATGAAACCTACAACCTTCTGCTAGTGGTAGTACTCCTTGGGACCTACCTACCTGAGTGAAAAATGGTGTTCCTTGAAATGTTCTAAATTTATACTATATTCAGTAAAGGACTTTATAAAGAAAGTGATGAAATTTTGTATGTTTGTAAATTTCATTTTTGTTTTGTATATAATGTTCACATTTAGCTAATTGGTCTTGTGTTATATTGCAAATGTCAAATTTGCAGGGCAGACCTTAATAATGGAGAGACCAGAGAATTCGTTAACACATAATTTGTACTAGTTTCAAAGTTTTGCAGTTTTTAAATTCAAAGAAAGGTTTTTGTGTCAAAAAAGTGATAAGACCAGCCCAGAAGAACTTATAGGATGACCTGTTGTCCATCTGTCAGCCACCCTTTCCACAAAATAAAGGTTTCTGTGACATCCAATAAGGCCACCATGGCAGCCATCTTGAAATTTTTTTATTATTACTTCACCGAAACATAAAGTCACTTTAACATGGTGTTTTCACCTTAGATGTCTTATGATATCTAGTTAGTCCTAAACAAAAATAGTGCCAGTCTTATAACCAGTATGGCTGCCATGATGGCCATCTTTAAATCTTTTTATCGCCTCTTGTGCTGAATGTGTGGACTTGATAACAAAGGCTTTTTACCAAAAGACTTCTGATGATATCTTAAAAGAAAATAATGCAGACCTTACATCCAATATGGCCATCACAGCAGCTCATTTGAAAATCTTGGTGTCACTCAGGAATATCAGAGATAGTTGCAACACTCAACATATAAAAAGAGGAAACAGTCTTTTCTTTAATTCCTAAAATTTCTTTTCAACCAGTGAAGCTTTGGCCCCTTCAAGGGACTCTTGTTATTGTTTATGTCTTTTTTATCCGGTCACAAGAGTGAAAACTTTAGTCTCAAGATCACTTTAGTCTGAATTTAGCTTTTTGTTTTGCTTGATAATTAATGTTTAGCTGGATACTGCAGACTTCTAAAGGTCAAAGAGGAGACATGTAAAGCCTCAGAAAGCCTCTCTGTTTAAGCAAACAAACTATCTCATTATCTCAGACAAATTAAACTGGCTCTTCCATTTCCAACCAATCTATCATCTATTCCCTCTAATCCCACATATGATGTAGTGTTTAGGCCCATATACCAAACTTGTACCCTCAGAACCGAAACTTGCTTCCACATTTTGGTATACAAATTTATCCTCACTTACAGACAGGCAAAATCAGAGCTGGAAATACTGCACAATTCTGTTGTTGTTGTTGTTGTTGTTGTTTTGTGGTTTAAACCCCATTTTTCAGCACATGAGCTTGAGGCTCAAACCCATGCAGACAAAGGTGAGATGGCAGTGATCGCTAAAGGTGAGCACTTTAGAATTCTGATTAAATTCAATAAAAATCAGAACCTCTTATTGTAGGCAGTTTGAAAAGTAGAGACAAAGCTGGAGTTTCCATTGCAACATCCCATAGCACCATCTTGACCTCTTTTCCAAATAAGTCTCAATTTTCACTACAACAAATCCTAGCCATACTAATAGCCAGAAGTAAAATTGAATCGTCTCAAAAAATAAATTTTCATCATCTTTTTGGATTCTCTTTCCACATTGAAAGTTTTGCAGAATCTTAAATCTGACAGCCTGTTAATATTCCATATGTTACAGAAACCTGTGCTCATGCAGTCTGCAAAATGTATTCTGTACTGTTGGCTGCCTAGTCACATTGGTATTAAGAGTAATGAAAGGGCAGATAAAGCAGCCATAGCTACCCATGGTCACCCATTTTCAAATGGAAAATTCCATATACTGACTTTGAAGCATTGTACAAATTAAGATATTCATTATAATGGGCAGAATATGTCGAATGAAAACTAACAAAACTTAAGAACATCAGACCCACTTTTGGAGAGTGGCATCCTTCGTGTAGAAGAAATTGCAGAGATGGGTTGGTATTATGCTGATTGCATATTTGATACACATACCTGACTTGTGCATACCTCTTGAAGGGTGAACCTTGACCAGTTTGCATACCTTGCCAGTGTTCATTGACAAGGAAACACATTCTTGTCGAGTGTTTAGACATCCACTCATTGATGTGAATTAGATGAAGAAATTGCACAAAGATGTACCACTCAACAAAATCTTGACCATGTTTTAAGGATTTTAAATAAGTTACTTTTATCTTTTATTTTTGTATACATTTTACAGAATTAGAACATCTTTACATTGTATATTTTATCTTGTTGTACTTCATGTTTACATTATTTGGAAGAATTTATGTTCTTAATGTTTTGTGAGTTCATTTTTACTTTTTTTGAACTTTTGTCTTAAGTTGACATCATATAGTTACTATTGTGCTGAAGTACCATTAAACACTGCATACATCCATACATACATACATACATACATACATACATACATACATACATACATACTTCAAGTGCATTATTAGTTACAGTGTTATGCATCTTGGTGCGGGGCCCCGAGTGGCCGAGTGGTCTAAAGCCCTGACCGTTACGGATCACTGCCATCTCACCTCTGTCTGCGTAAGTTCGAGTCCAGGCTCGGCTAACGTGGGTACGTGAGAAAGCCTGCCAGTAGCTTCTCGTGGGTCGGTGGTTCTTCCCGGGATTTTCCACGGTTCTTCCTCCACCATTAATACTGGCCGCCATGTATAGCCTATCTTGTGCTGAAAAATGGCGTTAAACCCTATAACAACAACAATAACAACAGCATCTTGGTGCTTGCATTGGCTTGGGTGAGTCAAACATCATTCTACCTAAAGTAGGTAGCTTTGACCTATATTTCATGCATCAGTGAATTTAAGTTTACTGACATGTATGGGCATCCATGAATGGGCCCTTGGGAAAAGTTGACAGCATCTTGAAGAATGTTTGCCTTTTATAGCCATATAATTACTGTCATTATCAAAGCTTGGGGGCAGGCTTGACATGCAGGTCATGGCCAGCTTCTTGTTTTTTGTTCAGTATTTAAAAACCCTGATTCAGTTCACTTAATGGTTGTATTAATGTATATTGTAAGGGTGCAAAGTTCTGTTGATCTATGAAGAGCACATTAATTTGGGCAGGTGAACGATTAATTAGATTTATGGGGACTGGTGCATGTTTAAATCACCATAATGCACAGATTGTTAATGTCTGTGTCATGAGAGGAGTGATTCTTAATTGAGCATACATTTATTTAACTGTCAGACAGACTGGAAGGATAGGGTAACTTTTGATTTTGTATTGGAATTGTCAGATTTGAAATTTTCCAGAATTAGTTATTTGGGAATCCAGAGGTCATGCAGACTACAATTTGGCACCTAGTTATTAAAGGCGGGAGGTATATTTAATCCAGATTGGTTACGCGAAATAAGGGGCGTGATTCCCAAATGAAATTCTTGGTTTTAATATGTCCCATCACAAAATTTTTAGTCAGTCTATGCTTTTCTGCAAGAGAAAACAAATGTAGGAGACTCCGAGTTTGAATTTAGAAGAAATTCACTCGTAAATAATTATCCAAGGGATCAGATGTCTGGAAAGACAACAGACACGATTTTGGTGGTTGAAGCAAGCGAAGCTTGAAAACACAAGGTATTTTGCTCCAGTCTCATGTAATTCATTGATATCAATATAATGATTTGTTTGATTTATTTGCTTATATTTGCATGAATTTATTTGTTTAAATTCGTAGATTGATTTTCTTGATATGAATACAACTGTGTGAGTTCATCTATATGAATCCGTACAATGCTATTCTTTATGTAAGTTTGATGAATTGTTTGATTGTGTTGTCTTGATTGTTATAGGAAAATATGTATCTAAGAATTTCATGCCTTAATTTAGTTGATATGAGTTACGAGAATTTGTGCGAATTCACCAACCTAGATGATTTCACATACGATAAAGACTTAAGTGCGTATTGACTGAAATTAACATTGTTAAACCATGAAGTGAGATTTCATATATACTAGAGACTTGAATGTGTGTATTCACTAGAAATAACGTAGTTAAGCCATATAATAAATTTCATTCATTCACTTGTGTAATTGAGATGGGAACAGAACTGTTAGGTGTTGCGGGATGTTAATGTGAGTCAGGTTGAAATAGCCATTAGGAAGTACATTAATCTTATGAAACCAGGTTTGTTTATGGTCTGCCATGTTTAGCTTGACCAGATAGCCTTTGGTATCTGTTTGAATTCCGATAGAACTATATCTGACACAACGAGAGGGGAGTAATGATCTATTCCCAGTAGGATATCTGACAGAAGATTTAGGTTGCTTCTTTGTTTATTTTTGGAAGGTGAAATAGCTGCATGGGACGTATCCACGTACCTACCTATCGAAGTATCTATATATCACGTACTTATGTACCCACCTACCCACACAAAGTTCGAGGGCTGAAAGGGGCGAGACTATAGAGAGTTTGGAGAAGTGAAAAGAAAAGTGGAAAGGACCAAGAATAACAGCCACAGTGAATTTGGAATGAAACGGAAATAATCAGGTTATGAAGTTGTACAAGGCAATGACTTCGATTGTTCACTCGATTCTATGATGAACTAATTCTATCATTTAAAACAGATCAGCTATTTATATATGTATATTTGTGTTTTGAAAATTCGGTGAATGATTTATTTAAAAAAGAAGCCAATCTTCCTAATGTAATGAATTGTCACGGTTATTTATGTAATTGATTAAAATTGTTATTTTCATGTACGGGGGCTTGTGTCATTCTGTTTTATATATCTGCTCAGATCTCTATCTATTCCACCTTTAAGTTTCACACTTTATATTAATATTTACTCGATCCGGGCAATAACATTGAAGGCGATCACCCTCTAGATAACGATAACCAAAATTCCACTACAACCCACCCCCAACAAAGTAGGGGGCTACGTAGCATATATCGTAATTCCCATACTCCTTATACCACTGCTACCCCATGGTTATGTCCCTTGCTGGGTTATGGGTTCAAGAAGGACACTAGTGTATGTTATTATTATTATTATTATTATTATTGTTGTTATTATTTTTATTTTTATCTGTATTATTATTATTGTTGCTGTTGTTATTATTATTATTATTATTATTAATTTCCTTTTTCCTCAATAAAACCTCCAATTCAGGATATATTAGGATTATAATATGGTCATTCTTACCTATTGCTTTACACAACTGTTGTTCTTGGGTTATACCTTACATTTGGCTGTCACAGGTGGCCAGGTGGTGTAATACATTCATCTTTGCAGATCTCTCACACATCTCTGTCCATGTGAGTTCAAGTCTCAGCTTAACCAACACAAGTATGCAAGAAAGCTTGCTAGAAGCTTTCTATGGGTGGGTGGCTCTTCTAGGGATCTTCCCAGCTAGATATACTGGCCACCATGTATAACCAACCTATCATGTGTCGAAAAATGCTATTATTAAACCCCACAAAGCCATATCATTGCATTGGGCAATTGTGTCATAGCAAATCACATACTCACCTCCTCTAAGTACCGATCTGTTCTTTGGGGCCTGCCCCAATGTGTGGCCTTTGGTCAAGAATTATAATGGATACACATTTTGGTCAAAGTTTTAGGCTGAAGTTGATCCATCACATATATTTCAGTAATTAATCCCTTACCCAATCCAATACACTTCATATGTAGAATATAATATCATTACATACTCATCTTCTCACATTTCTGGGCTCTGCCTCTTTGTAGAACCATGGGGTCAAAAATTATAAGGGAGACACATTTTGGTTCCAGTTTATGATTAAGTTTCTTTCTTTGCTTATATTTCCATAACCAATTTTCTTCATACTATAATATTACATCATCAATTATTATTACACTCTCCCCTGGGTCAAGTCCATTGGTCAGGCCATGTAGGTCATCCTACGGTTTTGATTCCATCTCTTATTTTTTTTATTTTTTTGTGTCTAATAACCAGTAAGTTTGTATTATTGTATGATCCCAGACTCACCTTTTCCTCTGTACTGCTGAAATCCCCAAGGTTAGTAACTGGTTCAGATTTGTGTTTTAAGTTTATCTCTCAAGCTCTGTTCATCCTAGAATCATCACACTTGATGATTGTGTGCATCTCTGTTAGTGCTACATCCTTTCCACAAAGTTGGTCATTGTAACCTACATTTCACATTTTGCTGGATTAGGTTAAGTTTTGCATTTATCTCATGGCCAATTAGGATTTATGCTGCATCCCACCCCACCCCCAGTACACATATTGTCATATATAAAATCACAAACTTTGGTGAGGGGATGCATCTTGTTGAGCACTGTTATGCATATTTAATTTGTATTGTGATTTACCTTTGCCCATAATGGCGAGTAGGAATTTGGCCTGCCTGACTAATATCTTTTTTTAAAAACAACATATTACATAGCTAATTCTTTTCTATGATTTTAGATTATAATTTAAAATCCATTATTATTTGTAGGTAAACATGTTTACATGGATAAGAATTCAAGACATGGATTTTTCTTTCTGGAATTCCTGGGGTATCTGATGTTTGCTGTGTTCTTTACTAAAGCTTTAGTAATAGACCTGATATTGTTGACAACTTAGAATATTCTAGAAATGAACTTTTGACCCTCATCCTGGTTCTCATGTTGTAACTTAGGTTTTTATAGAAGGAGAAGTAAATAGAAATTCTTTATTCCTACCTTTTACATCAGAAGTGGACCAATCATTTAGTTGTGTTCAGTTTTGATTTGAGAGGTTTGTTTATTTCAATTATTCACTGGAATTACAAAGTGCTCAGTAATACTTTTGGACTAAATCACTATTATGTGATTATTGTGAATTCATTTAGAGACATTTTGGATTATATCATTGTGATACATCAAGACTGTTATCACATCAACACTATTCCAGGCTGTTGGTAAAGCAGTTTCAAGATTGGAATTCATTTTGAACACCACTGGAATTCATTTAGAGTACTCTATACATTTGGACTTGTGATAGATCCTTTAGGACTGTTTGGGGTTTAATTTACAATACTTTTGAGATCTTTTAAATTTTCACTCTGTATTCAAGGGAAATAAATCATTTGTTGAATCTTACAGAATTTTTGGTTTTCTCTCTTTTCTGCTACTTAGTTTACAACTATCAAGTCATAACAGTATTACACCCTAGTAAGGTTATGAAAGAGGATCATACTGACCCATACTTCACACTTCACTGACTTTGGCTGAATTTTTATTTCTTAAGCACTGTTCAAGATGGAATCATCAAACTAGATGACTGTGGAAAACCACACCCTTACAACAACAGAAGGCCAATACAATCTAGATTTTGGATTTTTTGGGCTTGGGTTAAGATTTAGTGTTTAGCTCATCATCATTTGTTTGTGTCCTGTATACGTGATATTATGCCTGGAATGATGAAACTTGATGAGTAGATGCATCTGAATGAGAACTGTATTCTCATCACAAAAGTAGCTCACTGTGACCCATGTTTTACAACTCACTGACTTTGGTTACATTTTGTGTTTTAACTGTTCATGTTTCAATTATGTATGTATTTCTATTATACCATTTTTTATGTCCTCCACAATTCAGTGCACATTTGGAATATATCTTCACCTTCATACATAGCTTGTGTGATTCCCGCTCATGGATTATGTTCTTGGGTCAAAAAGTCTGATATATTTTGGCAATAGTTGGTTGAACTTGTATATACTTGCAGACAAGTCAGATGCAATTGTAAACCGTATAGACCCAGATCTGCCATCACACAGTGCGCCAGCAGATCTGGATCTATACAGTTTGTTGGGAGTAATCAATAGAACAAACCACATAAACCCTGATCTACCAGTGCATTATGCAACAGCAGATGAAGGTCTTTGTTGTTTAGAGTTGGATCTGACATGTGAGTATGCACCCAAAGGGAAGTCATTTTTATCACTTAAAATATGGATTACTCATGATATAGGGAATTAATGTACCATATATACTCACTTATAAGTCAAGTCAAACTGCAAACAACAAACATTCGGATCTGCTGTAGCATAATATGCCTGCATATCAGGTCCTACATTGCTTGTTCTACTGATAACTCCTAATAAACTGCACAGACCCAGATCTTTGGGTGCATTGTTTGATGGCAGATATGGGTCTATGAAATTTGCAGTTATACTTGTCCTATAAGTGAGTGTATATGGTAAAATGTATACTATATATATATAGTATATATAGTTATGTAGTAGTATAGTATATATATATAAGTAAGTAAGTAAGTATATATATATATATATATATATATATATATAGTGTTGGTAGTCTTTTGTAAGTCCAACTGCAAATAACATGGACCCAGATCTGCCAGCACATTATGTGACTGCAGATCTGGGTCTGTGCAGTCTGAAGTTGGACCTGACTGACAAGCAAGAATAGGTGTATATATATATTACCTGGGACTGAAAGGGGGGCGGGGATTTGCATGTAAACAGTACCTGTTAATCTTCTGTTGTTAAATTTATGTCCCAGTGGGTGGGCCATTGCAGGGCAAAATGATGACATTGAACTTCACAGAATGGTGAGAAGATTCAATCAGCATTATCTTGTAATCATGTAGGTGTTCAGGCCATCTAAATTATACTGAGGAAATGAGAGACTTCTCCATAATGGTAATAACACTACATGGTACTACACACATCATGTGACACTAGTCAACATTATGATTACATCTTCATTCAGCATAAAAATGATAACTCAATCAGGGCTCCAATTTGGCCTTGAAATAATTTAAAATCAAAATCTTTGCTGAACATTTAAATTATATTAGATAATATTCCTCCTTTTTGCATAATTACTAATTAAATCCTTTACCACATGGAAGTTTTCACCTATCCTGTTAAATTTGTCATGAAATTTACCTATTCACACCACTTGACACATTCTTTTTTGAACTGTTTGCCACCTGACTTACTTGTGCATCTTTACCTGGAAGAGATACGATATTTAAGACTATTTAAATATCTCCACTTGATCTTAACATGCTTGTGATAATTAAATGCGCAGGTATCTGTTACGGTACTACCACCTGTGTCAAGTAACTGCCCTTCTTTTATGGCTTCTGGTTCAACTTATTAATGACCCAAAAATCAGGGAGATGACAATGTATTCATGACAGTGTCAATTTTCTCCAGTGTTACCCCTTCTGTGTAGGTATTATTCTAAAGGGAGAGAGAACAGCAGGCATAATTTTGCTTGCAGGCAAATAGTTCAGTACAAGAAGAGAGAGAGAGAGATGATAGCTGTTTTGTGTAGTTCAGTTCTGCAGAATGCTATGTATTAACATTGATCTTGGATACTTAAATTGCAGAAGGATTTGGATATTAACCCATTCCGTTATGGTAAGTTCACATCATTTTTTACTATCAGTTCTAATCTTCATGTGTTTAAATTGTTAATTTCATATTTATATTTACTGATAGTATATTTTGAAAAATGTTCATGATTGTTAAAACAGAACAAATTTGAACAACTAGGGTTAAAAAAAAGTTAAGAATTTATCAAGGAAAGCGTTGCCAATTCTTGGTACCTTTTTATGCAATGTAATACAGAAACAACTGTTTAATTTGAGTTTGGGGGAAAATGCTGATGAACTCTCTGAAATTAGAATGTTTGAAAAATTAACTGATTGAAAATAACTCTTGATCAGAAATGGAAGAGATCCCTGTCACTAAGTCTCATTTTTAATTTTTAATGAAGAGGTTTTAACATTAATAAAAGAATTGATCTCCAATGTTACTTACTGCATCTATATGAATAAGACAAATTTTCATTGAAAGATGTTTTCTCTAAATGCAGAGAATTTCAGAATCACAGTTAATACTATAAAGTAAATTGGTTAATGCAAGAAAAAAGGGAAAGATATTATATCCATACTTCTACAGTCTTGTCAAATGACATATGTGAAAAAGTCACAGTTTCCCTCTAACATTGACCCATTCTGATACCATGTTTTCTGAGAGTCCAAATAATGGAAGTGTTAGATATAGGGGTCGCTGCTTCCTCTGTTTGACCTGATCTTTTTCTCAACCTTGTGACTCTGAATACTGATTATACTCATTTATAAGTCAAGTCAAAGTGCAAAAAACAAAGACCCTCATCTGCTATACTATAATGCAGCTACAGATCAGGGTCTATGTTGTTTGTTCAACTGATTACTCCTACCACACTGCACAGACTTAGATCTGCCATCGCATAATGAGCGAGCAGATCTGGGTCTGTGCAGTTTGCAATTGGACTAGACTTATAAGCAGGTACATACTGTACCTGTTTTATTTCACACACAAACCTTCAGTTTTCATGAGTCTTTTAACATCAAATGTATTCCGAGAGATCACAGTGTATTCTGAGACTCCAAAATAATAGAACTATTAGGTTTAAGATCTTGGGGGCTTCTGTTTCCTTGATTTTAACTGATCTTTTTCTTAATCTTCTGGCTCCAAATAACTGTTTTATTTCACACACAGCAAGGGAACCTTCAGTTTTGATGAGGATTGTAACACCTGAGGTGAGCTCCTCAATTTTATCCAGACCTGAGATAAAGCAACAGATGGCCCTGCCACCACCAAAAACATACTTGGTGGATAATTGCCATTTACATACAGTAGCATGTGTAAATGTGAAGTAAGGTAGCTCTCCTTATTCCATCTGAAAATATTCTAATTAAAATCACCAGGTTAACCTGACTAATGCATAGATAGAACAAAAATTTCAATAGATGCTTCTTGATAGGGTCACTAGCAAACAATATTTGCACATTTTACCTGGACGATGGGCAGCCTGGCAGTTTCTCATATATGCAACCACCCAAATTGACCATTTTGAAGCAGGCACACTGAGGCAAAACAAACTTATAAATTACAAATATAGATACTAACAGAAAGCCTGATTTCCATTATGTTGATTTATGTATGTTTTGTAACAGTATCTTGAGATTTGATGAATTTATTTCAGCTTCCAAACACCATATAGACTCAACAGTAAATATGCCAGTATACCACAAATATGGCTGCCATGTGTGTGTGTGTGATTTAGATTTTTAACATAGCTTTAACAATTTTTCAGTCAAATCGCTACAATGTCTGCAATGTGACAGTTTCTAGTGATGTCTAGCACTGGGGCATCATGCTGCAGACATGTAGCATGATGTCCCACCCAGTCACATTATCTTGACACCAGGCTGACCAGTCCTAACACTAACCTCTTAATGCTGAGCACCTAGTGAGGCAGCTGTTAGTACCATTTTTTAAAAGTCTTTGGTACAATTCGGTAGGGGTTCAAGACCGCAACCTCCCACATCCGAGGTGGATGCTCTAACCACTAGGCCACCAGAGCAGTCAGTATGGCTGCTAATGACATCATTCGGATCTAATAATATTAATAATAATAATAATTATTATTATTATTATTATTATTATTATTATTATTATTATTATTGTTATTATTAATATACTATTATGTCAATACTCAATTAGCAAAATACTTTTCTCTCATGAGGCTTTATCTCTCACAGATGCACATATGTATGTATGTATGTATGTATGTATGTATGTATGTATGTATGTATGTATGCATGCATGCATGCATATATGTATGTAGGTATGTATGGACCTGTGATGGTCCATATTAAATGATCCTCAAAACCCACAGGCCAGAGAGTCAGCTGCTTAATTGACCCCTCTGGATGGACACACACACACACACACACACACACACACACACACACACACACACACTGGCAATCCCTATCACAAACATATCCATGTTTTATATTTATGTGAATTTACATTGTTATAGTTCAGGTTATCATTAACCGCATGCTGTTATTAATCCCTTACCTGAACTATCTTGAACTTGAAATGATCCATGTAGGACTTTTGTTCAGCTATGACCAAAACAGTGATTATAATATGCAATAACAACCAGAGTAACTGTCACATTCTCTACAGTGAGTGCCCATTTCTTTAACTGACCATTCAAGAAGAAAATACTAAGTCATACTTAGCACTAACTGTATCAAAGAAGGAAGATACCAATGCCTTATGCTGTTTTGTTGTCAAAAGATGAAAATTCAAGAGACTTGTTTCTTGAATGGTTCACCCAGAGGAGCGGATAGTTTGAACAGTGATTAGTTAATCTGATAATGAGTAACAGGGATATGGATTAGTGAGGCCTTTTATAGATTAATAATCATCCGGATTTCAAATATGGAATTATGTGGAGATAATTCAGGCACCCTTCTTTGGGTACCCAGAGGGACAATAATTTAATATCACTGTCATCACTAGAAAATGTATAAATTCCATTTTGATTTTTAACATAATCATTTGCTAACAATACTTTCAATGACCCAACCAGGATTTCACATTGGGAAGAATGGTTTTCAAGCATTAAATTTTACTTGTCCTGGGCTCCCCTGGAAAGTTTTCTAATAAAAATTTTAAATTGTTTAAAACATTTTTGTGTTATTTTGCATAACTGTTTATAAGACTAAAAAATGACTATGATGTTTCGTCATTGAAATGGGTGGTTTTTCTTGTTGAGTAGGGGAACCAGTCTGATAACAAATGTCTCTTTTTGAGTAGGGGAACCAGTCTGATAACAAATGTCCAGCAGATGGACAATAATACTTTAAAAAACAGTGCTAAAATCAGTAATACTTATATTCAAGAAATATAAAACTCTACAATAATTTTCCGGTTCTCAACTTTAATTCGTACATATTGTAATACATCAACTTCAGTTGCTGCTGTTTCAGCTTACTGTCACATTCCTGATGCAATATGTAATTGAAATATTCCATTAGCATTGCTGATATTAATACATGTACACTATATCACTGCAGAAAATATTGTTGTGCTGATACATATTGATAAATTGTTACACCTTTCTCTAATTGTACTGCATATACTCACTTATGAGTTGAGTCCAACTGCAAGCAAAAACTTTGATCTGCCATCACATAATGCATCAGCTGATTGGGGTCTATGCTGTGTGTCTAACTGATGGCTACTAACAAACTGTATTGACCTAATATCTTCCAATGCATTATCCGGTTGCAGATGTGGGTCTGTGCAGTTTGTAATTGGACTTGGAAGGGAGTATGTGATAATTAAAGGTCAGATTTATGAGAGAATAGACAAAAATCTTGCTGCTTGTGGCATTGTTAGGTCAGGGTCTGTTCTAGCAAGTTAATGATGGTAGCCAGAGAACAAGGGTTAGGAAGGCTATGATATTTCAGGCATCAGGTGAACACATTGGGTTGTATATTGGTACCATATATATTCCCTTTATCAGTCAAGTCAAACTGCAAACAACAAAAATCTTGATCTGCCATAGCATAATGAGCCTGCAGATCAGGGCATTTGTTGTTTGTTCAACTGCTTAGTCCTAATAAACTGCACAGATAAAGATCTGCTGGCATGTTGATGGCAGATCTGGGTCTGTGCAGTTTGCAGTTGGACTCAAAGTGAGTATATCTGGTATATACTGTCAGCATTAGTCAAGATGATCAAGTTGATAAAAAGGTCAGATAAATAAAAAACAACATATGCAGTTGATACTATACATGTATGCTGGCCAGAGGCAGTTCTTTAATAATTCAAGTGTTAGCTGATAAATTAAGCCACACAACCTGTCAACCCTCACAGAAAACCTTTGACTGTTCCCTAAGGGGACATTTCTCAAGCTGTTTATCACACAAATCCTCCCTTAGAAAACAATGGCTTGTGTGCTTTTTCTTTGTCAAATACAGCAAAATACAGCAAATACAGATATGAATATCTGTAACAAAGACATGAAAAACATCATAGTGTATAGTTTTTATGCTTTGAAAATGTTAGTTTTAATATGTGTTCTTCAGGAAAGCTTTTTTTAATAAATGAGTATCATTTTTTGCTGTGCTGCTGTACAAGAGAAATGCTGTAGAACCTGTATTGAAAGACAATATCTTCTGCCAAAAATTAATGATATCTCAAGACAGCTGGTCTCTCAGTTAAGGTCACAACACTAAATAATCAATCAATCTCTTCTTTGGAAATCTGGTCTTGAGTGAGGTGGTCTTTCATAGCAGTGGTCTTTCGAGACAAGTTTCCTACAAGACAGTACTTTGTGTACTATTTTGTCATTTTATATTGTCAAGATTTTGTTCCCATTTAAAAACCCAGTTGAAGCAAAACATTTATTTTTTTTTTTTTTTAAACCACCAAAAGATGTGGCTATGTTGAATAGTCAAACAAGTTTGGTTATGAGTTTTTCATTGGTTACTTTACAGTTATGGTAAGTTCAGTGGACACTTGTCAGATTTCTGTGGATACTTGTCAGAGTTCAGTGGATACTTGTCAGATTTCAATGGATACATGTCACAGGTCAAAGGATACATGTCAGAGTTCAGTGGATACATGTAACAGGTCCAAGGATACATGTCAGAGTTCAATGGATACATGTTAGAGTTCAGTGGATACTTACAGCAAGCATTATTAATATTGGCATTATATGCTGTCAAAATTGGTAGATTATTTGAATGCTGTGCATTAGTTTTTCTTTAGTTCATTAATATTTCATTTGATACCCTTGACCTGGTTCCAAGGTCTAGGAGCTAATGACTTGTTGCTTAAAAATATATTTGTTTGGTCTGTGACAAAAGAGAGTTCGGTCTGTGACAAAAGAGGATTATGTAAATTAATTTAATTATTTAAATGCAGGTGTAAACTTGTGAATAAACTTTAAATATAAACACCATTGGAGCAGGAAAGAAAGGCGATAAAGAGTAAGATAGTAAGTTAGGCATTTTTGTCTTCATTTTTAATTTCTTGTTAATGGTGAAATCTAAGATGGCAAACAGGCCCTGATCTGCCATTACATAATGCACTGGCAGACATGGGCGCCCGCAGCATGGGTCAAGGGGGGGGTCACGTGCCCCCCCCCCCGGAAAATCATACTGCAAATATGTAGATATACATTCCGACAAGTTTAATTATGCAAATGATGCTGAAAATATGTCACAAGATTCTGTTCAGAATTAATAAATATTAGCTTTAGTTTCAGACGCTTCTTGTGCTAACTCTCCCAGCCATGACTGACTGACCCCCCCCCCTTGAAAATCCTGACCCCCCTGCACAAAGTCCTGACCCCCCTGCAAAAAATCCTGTGGGCTCCCATGCTGGCAGATCTAGATCTCTATATTGGTAGGAGTAATTTGTAGGACAAATAAAACCCCGACTGGATCTGCTAGCACATCAGGAAATGGCAGATCAGGGTCTATATTATTTGCAGTTGAACTCGACTTCTAAGCAAGTACATATAGTAAATATTTTAGGAAATTGTGTGATCTACAGTCCATTTACTGTATGAGCTGAATGTTTATTTCATTATTGAAATGTCTCCTTTTTCTGTCATCCTCTTTGTACTTCTGTCTTCTTGTCTTCCTTTTAGGATGAGTCTTTACTTCCTCCTTTTCTTATGGATCAGTGTAACATCTAATTCTTTTCGCCCCTACTGAAAGTCCCCCCCCCCCACAAAAGGATCAGCAGGGGATAAATTAGACTACTACACCAGCATCAATTGCTCTGAATGATATCAGATTTGCTTTTGGTGCAGCACATAGGTTTGGTCTTTCATAAATATCTATTTGCGAGTCAATTTCTGTTTCTTCCACCATAGCATTTGTTTGCTACAAAAAGTTACAATTTCAACTCCAGCCTCACTCAAATGACTATCCTCATAACAATTCCAATGACAGCTAAAACTGAATCTATGGTTCTATAAATCCTCTACACTTTTGCCAGAGTCCAAGGCATTGGTGTACAAAAACTGAATCCACAGTTTCTTAAAAAGACTGGAATAATTACATAAAAAATTCCATGGTAAATTTTGACTGAAAGTGAATTCACAGTTTTTTAATAAACTTTGATAAATTCACCATTATACTTTGTTTGGTAGTGAGTTCTCACATAATGGAAACTATTGGTTGGAAATTATTTTGGTACTATTCATGAACCATGAATGGGTGTCAGGTTTTGTACTTGCTTCAACATAGGATAGAAAGATTTTGAGAGATGGTCATACTTATTTAAGCATGCCCTTACATTTGAACTGCATGGTTATAAGTTATCAAGCAGTAAGTTAACAATATGGTTTGGTTTGGTGTCCTATGGCACAGCAACACAAGCACCTGGAAAGAACCACCATCCCACGGGAAGCTACTGGCAAGCTTTTTCACATACCCACATTGGCCGAGCCTGAGACTTGAACCTACACAAACAGGGGTGAAATGTTTGTGATCTGTAAAGGTAACTACCTTAGACCACTCGGCCACTCGGCCACTCAGGAACTCTCCAATTAAAGTACCTCACCTAGGGATACACAACGGTATTCAGCCCAGGCTGATCTGATAGTAGGATTCAAACCAGCACCCATTCAGTCGCGTATCCAGCACAGTAACTACGATGCCACTGCAGCTCCTACCTAAGGATAGGGGTGTCATGGAATAACATCACTGGATGTTAAGAAAATTAGAGTCAGCAGCTGTGAGAAATAGAAGTGCCTGTAATTAACATTAATTAAGTAATACATTCTAATCAGCAGGATATTGCTTAATAATAAACATAAATAATTTGTGTGTTCTCCTCATGTTCCATGAACTACCACAAGATAGGAAAATTCACAACTGAGGAATATCTGACTCAAATGTGACCACAACGTTTGGCAATATGATAGGAACAGCCTGATAAAAATAGGAAACTGGGCATTGATTTGAAACATATGAATTAAAAACTGCTGCTGTTTGTGTACATGGTGACAGCCTTCAATGGAAGAAGACAGGGATGCAGACAACCACTGGAACAGGGCGCAAGAGGATGTCACTCTGATGGGGAATTTGGCAGGGCCTTTGGCGCTCCTTTGCTTCCGGTCACCTGTACTGGTGACATAGTAATGGCAAATTATCGTACTAATTAAGTAGCACGCAAACACGTGCAAATTAAAGAGTCATACATGCTGACAGGCAAAAAATGACTAAAATCCAAAGTACTGAACTCTTATTGTTCTGTTAAAAGGCAATCAAGAACCATAATACAACCAGAATTCTTTAGCCTAGCATCCTCAGTCTATTCATATGATGCAGGGAGGGAAATAATTAACTACTCAGTTTAAAATCTTATCACTTTTATCACAAAATTGTCCTAATGAGATATACAGAAATGATTGTTACTAAATTTAGGGGACTAAACTCTGCAGACATGGGGCCTGATTGAGCCATATTGGTCCAATCGGCCTAAGGCTGGCCCTGACTAGACTGTTCATGGTAGTACATGTATATAGTTAAATTCATGGTGCATGGGCCTGCTTTTCTTACAAAAGTGCTATAAAACACTCTCTAAAAATTTGTTTCTTTTCATTCAGATTCAGATGATGGCCTTGCGTTGCAATGTTTCCCCTTGGTTACTTATATTTCATTTCACTTTTTTTTAATACTCTCTCTCCCTCTCCGCTCTCCCCTCTCTCTCTCTCTCTCTCTCTCTCTCTCTCTCTGTGCCTACCTCTGTCTCTGTTGTCTCTCTCTACTGGGAGATAATCTTTTATAAAGGAACATGAGAGATATATTGTCATTTATTGAATTCTGCTAAACAATTTCCACTTATCAGAGAGTTTGATGAAAATATTGTGTCCAATCTATGGCAAGATGAATTACATAAGATATATTTTTATTGGGAGACTACTTCCCACTTATAAAATGCAAGATTGATAACTAATTTCATCGGCTGTAATTGATTAACTGAGCATTGCCTCCAAATCTTTGGTATAATCAGGATTATGGCAAGACATTTTTCATATAACTCTTATTTACAACCCACAATTGGATCAAATGTGAGTTTTCCAAAGATGTTGGTTTTCATTTTTTTAAATTTTCATTGTATCCAGTGCCCAAAGATATAATTTGTTGGTGTGCTGACTAGTCATAAAAGATTGTTTCATTGTAAGTGCCTCATCCAAATGAATTCACTCAAGACACAATATAAATCAGTTAATACAGACCCATAGATTTTATGTACTTTAAAAGAAATATTCTCCCAAAACATAACTGTATGAAAATTGGTTCCCGTAATGGATGATGTGGAAATGCAATGATATTACATCCCAGATCAAAATAAAGTCACAGCTGGATTTTACATTAAATGTCCCATAGACATGAAAGGACATTGATTTATGGTAATAGGGTTACTTCGTATCAAAGATCGTACCCTTGACTAATCAAAATTCAGATAAATCAAAATTAATATTAACATTAAGAAAGTATGTGTTCAGATATAAAGTCTTATCCATTATTGTTCATAACTAGCTTGCATTTGATACACATTTTGTACATTGTCAGTATTAGTTCTAATTGACCACATGGCATAAGTAGCCAATATTTGGACACTACAATGACTTTCATTGCAAATGAAACGAAGCTGTTTTTATACCTTGATAAAAACATTATTCCACTAGAATAGTAATGAATGGGTTACTTCCAATATTTAAAATTTAGTATTTCTGACTAGAGTAAGAATTCTTACTGAAAAAAGTTATTAATCATATATCTCCATATTGTATTATGAGAATATACATCATTTGTCACAATTATTAATCATCATTTCATGTTACTGTTATTTGCTTTAGTCCTACAATAAAACATCATAGTTGTAAAGCCTTCTTTGAAACAGCTTAACCTTTTGTATGTACTGAGGCCTTCTTTGAGACAGTCTAACTGTTATGTACGTACTGGCGCCTATTTTAAAAGAGTCTAAATTTTATGTATGTATTGTTACTACTCATTGGTCATAAGCTAAGTAACAGAAATATGCAAAACCAACAACTTTTGTAAAATTTAACAAATAATTTAATTATCCAAGTTATAAATGAAAATGTGAGAGAAAATTACAGTATTATGAAGTGTATCCAAAATAATCCTGATAAAATTCTATGAAGTCCAGAAACTGAAATGTTCTGTATAAATTTCAAAACCAGAAAAATACTGGTCAGCCAAGAATCATGATCTTGTCAAAATAGCATTGTCCAGAACTCCTTTGAATAATTCTCAATAGTTCCAAGATAATATTATAGTCCAACTGAGTACTTTCTTTTTCCACTGAACAGTCCAAAAAAATGTTTTTCCTCTCACATAATATCTAAGTACAACATAAAACATGTCTGCAGACTTGATGTTACAACAGGAACACAAGAAATAAGAATGACTCCAAAAATAAGAATGAAATCTGATGGCTCAGTTCTCTCCTTATATACACCTTCTATTACAACTACATGTATATTTCACAGCATATCCCATGTGACAGATCATACTACTCATTCTAATGTTTCAAAATACCTATTCATGTGACCTACCTCATTCAAAAAGAGTTAACTTAATTCTTCTAAGATACCACCTGACTAATCCATTCAATGGGGAAAAAGGCTGAATCTCGTAAAAATGTTTACTAATAATTCTATTATTAGTAACTGTCAAGATGTATGTAAGCAACTATTAATAGATCCTGCTCAATTTTGTGTTCTTTAACAACTTAGAACATACCCTATGCATGTATGCCATAAACTAAAGATAATCTGTACAATTTACAGCCATGAATACAAATTACAAAAATTAGATAAAATCATATACCAGGAGTTACAAAAAGTATAGATATGCATAATAGTTACAAGTCATGAACAGCCTAGTTTGAGGGTGGACATGGTCCATTGGGCAATTATCAGTGACTAGGATATTTGCACCTTCTCTTTCCTTTGTTGCAGATGGGATGAGGATTTACAGACTACATAAACTGCTGAAGATATCAGAATAGAATCATTCTAATATATACAATGTAACTGGTCATCATTTCTGGATTAAGGTAAGTTTCTACCTCCATAACATGGGGTTTGATGTTTAGCCTAGATATGATAGATCAATTTTTGGTGAGATTTAAATTTGAGTCGGTCAGATTGCTGTATTCTTTGCTAAAGTTTTATTGGTGAAATCCAGACCAGTTGTCACATATATGGACTTTAATTTTGTGGTCAGACTGAGTAACCACATGCTCATCATAATAATGGATACAATCATTAACACATGAAGATGCAAAAAGAAGGACAAAGATAACTTGTAGCTTTAAGATTTCTAGACTTACTATTCTTCTTATATATATATATATAAATA
>JAECUM010008043.1:0-60053 GCA_016617855.1 Megalonaias nervosa | reverse complement strand
GGAAAGAGTATATATATATATATATATATATATATATATATATATATATATATATATATATATATATAAACTTTAATTTAAATATATATTTGCCTTAATTATAACAATGGAGGAATTTGCGAGACTATCTGCGATTAAACCCTCAAAAGACAGATATGATCTTGACAGAATAACCCCTGAATTACCGAGGCGAGTTCTGGCTGATTTAGCAAATAAAACTCTGATCAATCGTATAAGTGAAGCCAAGAGAGAATTTCGCGACGATGGTGTAGCTCATGTGTGGTCAACATTTAGAATTATTTAGACGTCGATGCTACAATGAATGACAAGCGAGCAGCGACAATTACTAATTATCTCGAGGCTGAACAAAAATATATACTTAGAATAAAATTTGTTGTGGCGACAGACGGCACATGGATTATCCGCGACAAACGTGACCCTGTTCGATTACACCACACTGGATATATTGTCACGTTAAATAAAAATTCAAAACCAGGAATACTGACTGGAATTGATAGACCTTATTATGAGCGAGCATATCCTGTGACGGCAGTTGTTTATGTGATATATCCGATGAATGATAAACCTAACGTCCACGACTTCCTGCCGATGAAAATTTTTCGCTTAAATTGTGTAGCTGAACGAGTTACAGAACATTTCACAAACGCGAAACGAGGAAATGGTTTAGTGGATCTTAGACGTTAAAAAAGTAAATGAGTGGGCAGAAACAGTTAAAGATACCGGAGTGTCTATCAAAGACGTTGCTGAATTGGAAAAAATTAAGATTCCCAATAAAGGTGAAGACATTAACCGGAGAGATGTTGTACGAATAGAAATATTAAAAATGGAGCTTCGATAGAGATTATTGATCATAACGCACACGCGTGGACTTCCGACATAACGATATTTCCACGAAATCGAACTGTTAAATTCTATAACGGTGATATGTTTAATTTTATCAGAAATATCAGTAAGAGTGACCCTGTATCCTTGTGGCTGTTTCAAAGTTCAGAATCTGTGAACATTGATCAGTTTAGTTTGTACGGCCTAATGGAGATATTTGTCATGCAGAATCTCTCCACGAAGAAATGAAAAATCTTGCGCTGAAATCAGAGCAATTATACATGGCCCATCTGGGTCTGGTAAAACGCAATTGTTGCTTAATCTGATAATGAGATGGCTCAAGTGGGATAAATTGTATTTAGTGGCACCATCCGTAGATGATCAGCGATGCTACGATGTGCTTAAAGATTTTAATGAAGAAGCGAAGTCGTCGGATAAAGACGGTAATGATATTATTGATTTTATCACCGATATTAATGAAGCCGCATCTGTAGATGACCTCGATGGATGTATTAATAATCTCGTAGTATACGATGATGTGATGCTGGACAAACAATCAAATCCAGCTCGAATATTTTCACGAGGTAGACACATAAACACGGACGTGATTTATGTTACTCAGCGATATACACAAATACCTAAAGTGATCAGAGATAACTGCAATCTTCTGGTTGTATTTAATGGAGTCAATATCCACACACTAAGAAACATCAACCAGATTTGGTGTTCAGATGATATGGATATGATTAAATTTTCAAAAGCGCAAGCTACCCCACACGAATTTATCACGATAAATTTACATGATCCTCGGTTGAGGTATCTTGTAAGTCTCGATAAAATTTTTGGTTGAGAGACACAGCAGCAGGGAGGGCAACAACACAAATTGAGTGCACGGATACGTAAACGAACACACATACAAAACGAAAACATAAACGTCAAAGACAAAATAACAAAAATGAGCTAACCCAATCAGAGAAGTTTCGGTCGCTTAGAAGCTTCTGTTTAACGTTATTGACCTTGTATTTTCGTTTTTGTAGGAAGCTTTATTTTTCAAAAATTACCCTCCTAAAAATGTTATAGGATTCGCCCTCCCTGCTGCTACTGTGGATTCGTTTGTGTTTCACATAAGGATTCTTTCCATATATTTATTTTTCTTGAGTTGTTTGCACATCCATTGACTGCACAGGAAGTTCCACTACCTATTTTATACTTAGCTTTTATATCCATCATAAAATATCAAAACATCTACAATCGAGAAACACTAAATGTACAGGCCCGGCCCTAGAACGTGAGGGGCCCAAGGCAGCATGCGGGGCCCAAGGCAGCAAGCGATGAGCGCGGTGCCCCAAGCAAAAAAAAAAAAAATGCATTGCGGAGAAGCGCGGGGCCCAAAGCGGTTGCTTCGTTTACATTGCCCTAGGACCGGGCCTGTAAATGTAAACACAAAGCAGCTGATACTGCGACAGACGAATTCGCAGGATTATACTGGCTGATATACCACGTGACAGAGAATGGCAGCGCCCATTAAAATTGGCTCAGTGCCAGATAAACCAGTCTGCGAGATAGTTGTAGACATCAGGTCACGTCACTTTAGGCCATGTTGTTGATTTATTTATCCAGTTATCTGCTGGAAATTTCTAAAAACATTCTTTAATTTCAGCGACATTAAGTTTGTGTCAATAGCGCCCATACGCGTCTTTTTGGGACTCGTAAGACATTGCAAGAATGATTAACTGATCTTATGAGAGCTGTACAATTTTCATTAATAAAATGACGAATAGTGGGTTTTCATTACGCGTCGCGGGTTCTGCGAAGCAAATGTTTATATCGAGTCACGTGATCCACAAAAGTTTAAAGGCTGCTGGCTATTTTTAGGTAGCGCTCTACAGTTTCGTATTTACCATAGGAGTTAGAATTTTAAAGAAAAAGAATTTCCCCGGGTTTCCTCACTAGTTATACTGGCTATTTAAAAAAGACTTTGTATATCTTAGGTATTGTTCAAAGAACCTTTAATTCCCTTTATTTTGGTGTATGATTGATGGGTGTAATATGGGTTATAGAGTATACAGCTTGGCCTTTACCCCAGATGTGCATCTTTCAAAAAAGTGCTAGCTCCACTTGCTCATTTTCACTTCCCGAACTTCAGAGGTAAATTGTAAGAAAAAGAGCCGATAACTTTTTTTTTACATTTTATATATTTGGTAATTCATTCATTGCACTTTCAGAAGCTGGTATTGTCTAGTCTGGCAAAATTAATTTTCCCTATTTTAATAGCTGCCAAGTATAGTGTACTTTAGACAAATTCAGGTTGAGTTTTGGAGCACAAGGGAGCAGTCATTTTAGTTAGCAGTGTGCTAAGATCATTTACAATTTCCAAAAGTACAATATCCAAAGAAATGTCAGCCACATTACATGAAAGTAGCATAGACGTATGCCAACATTCTCACCACTCTGCATGTTTTAAATGCAAACAACTTCACCTTACATACATCACTCTCTCAAAAGTACATAATAACTGGCGAGCGCCACCTTAGAAACTAATATCACTACTGGTGACGTTTCACCGAGGTAAAAAGTGCAAGCGCCATACCAGCTGAAACAAGCCTCCTTGCCATTTAGTGCCTACCGCCATGTTGGTGATAGTGTAAATTCGAAATGATGTAAAAATTATAAGTGGAATAACTAAAGTCTTGGAATTTTTTTTAAAAAGTGAAACCCACTACAATTAGGTCTACCGCTCGCGAAATGACAACTTTACAAATGCATTTTATAGGGTTTGTCTTTTTTATTATCAGGAAATATATTTACATAAAACCGTTGATCTTGAAGTATAACTTATTTCTTTTCATGTGCTTACTCAGTATATTTGGGATGAAAGATCCAGTGGTTTAATAATGTACAGTTAAAATTGATTCCTTTGTTCAAACCCTGTTTCCTGACTCGAGTCTTCGTTTTTTTTTTTTTTTTATTTTGCATTTGTTTGATATTATTTCCTATGTATTTTGAATATTTTGTCTGGAAGAGAGTAGTGACCGTACATTTTCAGTTTTAAAACCTGAAGAGTTTTGATATTTGATGAGTCGGTACATGCAGTGTTTTGTCTTGAAACTATAGTCAAATTCTTAGAAGGCCAGAAGTGAATAACGGTATCGGTAGCAAATATGTCAATAAGGAACACGTTTTTATTTGAACAAAGGGTGTATTAAAACTTCCTCATTCTTATGTCAAAAATTTTAGCAGACGATCCTTTTTCCTGACGACTTGTGACATTTGAATGAGTTTGTTTCATAACCATGTTCAGAACTATAAATTGGAATTCTATTATTTTAGAAATTTGGGACAGATCTTACATCCAGTGTTTATTTTCAATCAGGTGTCAATTTGGTAATGATTATTAAAAGTATTCATATTTCCACCAACCTATAGTATGGTAATTCAACACTGCACTTAGATTCTTATCACATTTGCACTCTGCACTTTCAACACTACTAAAGAACCACTTGAAAGTTCTCGCAATCTTTAAGGTTGCAAGTTATGCATGTCAGTAGTTGTTTGTCCAAAATATTTAGGTCTTATGTTGGTATCTGTACCTAGCACAAAGAAATAAATTGTTAGCAGAAAAATCCCTGTTAGTAATCCAGAATACTAGCATTAGCTTCATACTGTAATTTCTTATAACATTCTTGTACATGTTCCTACTTGCATGAGACGTCAGTTTTCATAGTAAATACATTTTGATTTTAAGAATACTGTCAATACATGTACATTCAGTTCAGTGTGATGTAATGCACGGCTGAGAGATTATGTAAAAGCACAACCAAATTGACTTTTTATGTATGGATTAAAAAAGAAATGTGATGATGTACAGACACTTGAAGGAATGAAGGAGTTGCATGTGATGTTTACATTGCAATATGTAAGGAAGATTAATTCCATGCTATTAATGTTGTCACTAAGTAAAAGCTGTTATTAGCATAATTGTTATAAAAAAAGATTCTCATTCGATTTGTAGAACATGACTTTAAAACACTGCAGCTCACTACATTGTAATGAAGTCATTGTCACTAGGAATATACAGTATAAACTTCAGTAACTCGGTTACTAGGTTCAACAACCAGGACATGTATGAAATCATACATCTTGTTGTAAGCACCCTCTTACGAGTCAGTTCATTCTGTAATGAAATCATTGTCCTTGATGGGGATCTTTGGCGTGGGCCTGAGTTGAGCAAACTGATAAATGCATGTATGCACTGCTTTGGGTTTAGGGTTATTACAGGTGGCCAGTATAATGACTGAACCCATAAGTGGCTTATTACCAACTGGATTTTTAAAAATTTCAGTTCCTGGATGTATTGAAAGTACTGCCTGCTTAATTGTGGCTGAAGATTTCCTTGTCACATTAGCACACAAACTAGATAAACTGCTACTTGGGCAAACAAAGATTACAATCTGTGCAGGGACTGCTATATCAGTTACGTGATATTTTAGTTGATATTTGGAGCAATGGGTCCACAGTGCAAATACATTTGTAAACTAAACCCCATTATTAGTTCATATTACAAGAGAAATGAGTTAAAAAATGAAAGAACTTGTGGGAAGGAATTGATAAAAAGGCAGGATATTTTGAAAATGACAGCTTGATGTGTGTCACTCAAACTACTTTCCCATTTGTTATCCCCATGCTTTTATAAACTGTAAGGATTGTGTTTTCAGACCCATTTATTCTTCCATCCATCTATCAGTAATGTACCATGACTCCTCCAACACTCTTGAAGATACACACTTGAAACTTTGATGTATGACTGGTGGTAATCTTTTGATCTGCAGAGTAATTATTACATTTTAATATCACCCCAGGTGTTTGGGGCTTGGGTGGGGTAGTAGATGTTTAAAATCGTAATTTTTTTAAAATGTTGTAGAAGTAGATAAGAAAGTAGGTGTGTAACAGTACTGTGGTAATTTAAAAAAAAAAACAAATCAGATTTTTTTAGATTTCTTTTCCTTGGATCAGTAAAGAAATATTATGGAATACAAAACTGACTTATACTCGTGAACTGACATCAGTGAACAGTTTGAAATTTTCCAAGTTTAAATATAACAAATAAAATTTATTTCCTTCCAGAATGTTAGTGGGGGCAGTGGAGTAATGTGTCACTGGTGGTAATGACCATTGTCGATTGACACAGTTTGCATCTGGCTTTTAGCCTGGGGAACACAATTCGTAGTGTTCTCACACAATACTACATTGCTTATCCATGGCTATTGTCAGGTCACCAGCTGCACAGGACTACATTTACCTGTAGTGCATATGTGCATAGTATGGTAGCTGCACGACACTCAAATATGTTGCCATCTCAGTTGTGTGTGTGTGTGTGATTTGGATTTTTAACGTAGCTTTAACAATTTTTCAGTCATATCACTATGATGTTTGCAGCTTGGCAGATTATAGTGATGTCTAGCACTGAGGCATTATGCCCCAGACATGTAGCATGATGTCCCACCCAGTCGCATTATCCTGACACCATGCCGACCAGTCCTAACATTAACCTCTTAATGCTGAGTGCCTAGCAAGGCAGCTGTTAGTATCATTTTTATAAGTCTTTGGTATGACTCGGCCAGGGTTCTAACCCGTGACCTCCCGCACTCAAAGCAGATGCTCTAACCACTAGCCCACCCGAGCGGTGTCAGTCAGTTGTATAACTTATAAGATGCATTAAAAATGGCCATATTCAGATATAAATGGTAAATTAAGACTGTGAAAATGACAGATTCTGATATTTGCTGAAAAGTACTCTTATTCGAAGACTTATTTTGGCACTAGTTTCTTCTGCCCCTCTTTGACTCATTTGTATGTTATTTTTCAGATAGTTTTATATGCATGTCTTAAAATCATTTATCTGTTTTGCAATTTTGGCAGTTTGTAAGTGCATGTGAAATATGATAAAAGAAAATCGAATATCCAGTTTAAAGATCTTTACATATATCTTCTTTATGTGACACATTCTTTTTCAGAATATTATGCCCCTGTAATGGATCTCCCCACAGATGCTGCGTATGTTTCACTGATGTATTGAAGGATTTGCAGAGGATTGGTTCCTTCTTTGACCTGCAAAATGGATGTTTATACCAAAAGATGAAATGTGATGGGTGGAGAAAGTTTAAATTCCAGCCAAAATTATCTTTCATAAATAGGACATGTTGTCTTGGCACACATTTTATAGCTCAACCAGATGTGTATTCAGAAAGACAAACATTCGACACTGAGCAGGTTGATGTGGAGGCTGCTGGTTCAAAATATTATGGTCAGCAGTTTCAGGTTACATGGAGAGAAGGTAAACTCAAATGTTGGGATATAGACAACCTCATATCCCAAACTAGCGGTGTTGCCCTAAATTTTAAAACCTCCCCTTTTGATCATTAAGAGGACAGAGGTACATAAAATGTCCTCCTGACAGCTTAACCAACATGCAGCACTCTCTACAAACATACATGCTTACAAATCTACCTACCTATGCACTCACCCACACACACTGGTCCCTCTCTTATATGGCCACCCTTCATACATTTTCTGTTATTCTTACAGATAAAACATTACTATTCACTGTTCAGAAAAATAAATTTAAAACATAAAATGTTAAAGTACAATGTTACAGACATTAGCAGGTTTTATAATGTCTGCAGTGAGGATGTTGTGATTAATTGCCATCATAATGTTAAGTTTTTTATCAAGAGGCATTCATGTTAATGAGATAGGATGTTTGGTCATGAAATAGGATAACTATACACATTTTATACACATTTTAAATAATGCAGAGATCATCAGAATGAAATCATAAATTGTCAATTTATTATTCGATGTCTGAGAATTAACATTCATTTTATGAGGGATTTTTCCAAAATCGGATAAAATTTGTGCCTGTCTTCTAAGTTCTAGACCATGCTTGACCTTGTGAGGAAATTCATGAGTTGTACAATTCAGAGCCTTTTTTTTTTGTGTTGTTTTTATTGACAATTGAAAACAATGTATGTCAACTTTCTAGCCACAGTTATGTTTGGGTAAGCAATCATTTGTGTATAGAATGTTTGTTCAGTAAAGATGTAGTATAAGAGGCATCAGTTAGTGAAGGATTTCATGTTACATGATAGCTTGATACTCATTTGGATTGGGTTGATCAGGATTTCATAACAGTAATTCTTTCAGAAAAGAATGGAGTTGTCACATGCAATCAGTACAATTAAAAACATCCAGTTAAGGCCTTGTTTGATAATTGAAATGTAACATGTAACCCACTGTTTCTAGTTCACATAGTGTTAATATCACATTTCTTCAAAATCAAGCACATGAATAATAATGTCTTATCTCTGAGAATCACAGAAAAAAGTATGAAAATGAGCAATCTTGTATTAATTGTTAGAAAGATAACATAATGGGTGGGACAGTAGGTTCTTCCAATCCACCAAATGGGGGAGAAAAAATCCTTGACATGGATATAATATAGGATACAAAAACTTAAATTACCTAAATTCAGAGTACTGATCCAATAAAACTGCAAAACAAGGATATACAAATATTCTGTTAACTTAATTTGTAAAGTTGATGATTATTCATATGAACATTCCTTTAATGTGTTTCGAAACCATTAGTGAGAAAGCTAACGTGGTATCCTGTTTCATCTTCAACCAATTAATGACCTGTTTTCATTAGTGATCTTTATGTTCAGTATAGTAAGATTGGTTCTTGTTTGTCCTTGTTGCCACACAATCACAACACAGTTGGATATTTACAGTGTTATTGCAAAAATTGTTGGGAAAAAAATCCCATTGGTGTCTTACATTACATCGTTTGCTGAACCAAAACAAGTTATTGTTGTACACAGTATGTATGAGGAATTATCATAAAGATCAAGTTTACCACTTCTCCTGGAACACACACAGCATTTCGATATCAGAAGATGGTTTTCTGTGTTGGGCTATGGTGTAGATACATGTTAAAGAGAGATCTTATAAAATTTTACTTTCATTTCATTCTTATCTAATTTTAAAATGGCCTTTCCTTGTAGAGTGTTAGCAACTCCAATTTCAGGGATTTTCTCCACATGCTGGCTAGTGTCATGCATATACTGCGCTGCTTAAGCATTATGAGGTTCAAAACTGTCAGGAAGCATGGTTGATAAAATCCTGAATTTGTCAGTTCCATTGACAAATACACTGACTGAATGTCTAACCCATGCCAGTATGAGATATTGTTTGCAATAGTTGCAATACATCTTTCCTGCAGAGTCAGTGAATTCAGATCATGGATCACCTAAAGTGGCTGAAATTTATTTTTCTCTTCAGTGTGTCATATTTAATAATTTTTGCAGCCAGTTAGTCTGGCTTATGTCTCTTTGGAGAAATGATTACCTCAAGACTGAGTGGCAGCCTTATGTATTGGCCCTATACTTTTACAATAATTTTCCTTATAATCGTCCTTGCAAAGTAATTGAGGAAACTCATTTTATCGAAAATAGAAAATATCACCTCATATGACAACCACTTCTACTAAAGTGACCATAATATAAATTTTGTCATTTTAATGCAAATTTCAATCGTTTCTTAGTTAACATGATCATTTCAAACACAATTTTGCATATTGAGGTTGATCTTCTGTACAGTCAATTAAAAAATGTGAAAACTCATTGCTATTATTTAATCAGTTCATCAAGGATATGGACACTTATGCATCAGTTAAGTATCTTTCAACAATTTCATTCCATTGACTTTGTCAATTTAAATCAAAGGGTGATCTGCTGACATGTATCTGGATTGAGTAAAGACAAGGTCATTTAAAACATTGCTAATTAATCATAACAGATTTTTGTTTGTTTTTAAGTGTTTGATTGGCTAGTAAGTTAATCACTTAACGCAATACATAGGCCAGCAGCAATAGAACTTTTGTATATGGGACAGTTATCTATGACCATTTATTGTAGTATCACAGGATATGAATGGATAAATGGAAAGAGGTAAGATTCGTGCATTCAGAATGTCCAGATAAAATGAATGGCAGATAAAAGTAGCACAGTGTTGTAACCATATTAATAGTAAACTCTCCTATTTTGGGGCATGTTACTATTGTCATTTGATGCATTAAATTGTCAAGACACCAGTAATTACATTTTTGACTTGAAAATTTAAATACCTTACTCATTAAAATGTGGTACCAATATTAAAAGAATGAAAATAGTGTTTGATTAATCTCTTGCAGTTATACAGTATTGAACTTCTTTACATGATGTTTCACCACATGTACATTGGAGATTTTAACTTTTGCTGAATGAAGTACATCTCTCAGTTTCAAATCATAGGCACCAATGCACTAAACTTCAATAATGTCCTTTGAAACAAGCTAGATTAGATTTCTTTTTGATGACAGAGTCTCTCATGCCAAAGTGGAAAAAGTAACAATAGACCCAAGTTACAGTATGCATTAGAATATTATGGAAATGTTGGAATTATATCAAACACAGATATAAAATTAACTATGTCAAAATCCTTATTTCCACATACTCTTTTCATGGAAATTTGAGGTTAAACCTTTTGGTAAACTTCATGTAAAAAGAAATGTAAAATAAAACAAGAACAAGAACTTGTACATGAAATGCAATCTTTACAGAATAGTATTTCTGCTGAAAATACTGTTTTTGAACTATTAGAATAAAAAAAGAATGAATTGGAAACAAAAAAACTTTAAAGAAGTCACAGATGAACAAAAGCAAAATGTGTGTAGCATGGGGAGAAACCAGCAAGGTACTTTTGTCACCTAGAAAGTAGAAATTATGTGGGGAAAAAAACAAGGTACTTTTGTCTCCTAGAAAGTAGAAATTATGTGGAAAAAAAACAACAAGGTACTTTTGTCACCTAGAAAGTAGAAATTATGTGGAAAAAAAACAACAAGGTACTTTTGTCACCTAGAAAGTAGAAATTATGTGGAAAAAACTATCACAAAAATAATTTAGAACGAAAATGAAGTTATATTCTTAGAGATGTACAGAATTTTTATTGTTATGAGTGCATGCTTTTAAAATAAGTAAAAGCAACAAGCTTTGTAAAATTCAACAAATAATTTATTTCCCTATAATACAAAGTGAAAATGTAAAAATAAAATTTATGGTATTGCGAATTAAATCCCAAATAATCCTTGAATTACAGACACAAGTCTTAATAATTGAAGGCCTAAATAAAATTTAGTAGAAGTCCAAATTAAATCCAATGTTGAAGGTGTTGATGTGTCTCTGGTGGCTCTTTTTGTTGAATCCTTTCAGTAACAAGATTATCTAGTCTTCTGCCTTACCTCAGGTCACAATTAACATCTTCTAAAAAAATAAAAAACCTTTACATAATGAAAAATAGCCTTCTAGAAACTTCTCAGTGTTTACAAAATAAAAATCTAAGTTATAATTAGAAATTTACTGCTAAAATTATAATATAGAACCTGGATTATGTCAGGTACACTAGGTAAATTGTAGGGAAATTCCAATAACCTAGACCCAGACCCAAATAAACATGTTTACTTTTGTTAATAATGATCCTGATATTAAACCCATACACATAGAGAATATTTTAGCTATATATTAGTTGTTTACAGAATAAAATGAAAAAATTCAGGTCAAATAGAAAATAAACTTGGTTTTATCAAGGTAAAGACCAACATAGAGTGTTACAGTACAATATAATGAAATAAAATAT
The DNA here is from genome assembly GCA_016617855.1 of Megalonaias nervosa. Taxonomy (NCBI): domain Eukaryota; kingdom Metazoa; phylum Mollusca; class Bivalvia; order Unionida; family Unionidae; genus Megalonaias; species Megalonaias nervosa. The sequence goes on along the minus strand of JAECUM010008043.1, from coordinate 48,480 downwards.
TAAAAAACTAACAAACAATGCAAATTAAATATATATAACATTATGAAAAGCTATATAAAGAGGAAGATGAAATAGGGGACAGAAATTTTAATGATCTTCAAAAAATTAAAACATTCCTAAGTTTGATCAAGATTAGTCTTCAACATTAGTAGGGAAGATTACAGGATTATATATGATATAATGCATATCACTGAAGAATAACATATGCCTGATTATTTATTACTAATTGTTTTTGATTCCATCTCATGGAAATTCATTCATAACATCCTAGCCATTTATAATTTTGGACTGAGGACAAGACAGTGGGTAAAAACTTGCTTTTTTAATATCTCTTTAGGAGTGAGTCAAAATGGCTTTACATAAAAATTTTCATTATTTTCAGAGAACTTAGAAAGGATGACCCACTATCTCCATATCTCTTTTCAGTATATAAAGAAATTTTGCTGATATTATTAAAAAATAATAAGAATATTTAAGGTATTAAACTTAAAAGGAAGCATAATATTTACTCTCACAGTTTGCAGATGATACTACCTCGATTCTTCATTGTTCTTTCAAATCTCACAAATCCTCTATTAAATTGATTTTTTTTTGCAAAGATCTCAGGCCTGAAACTCAGTTTTATCAAAACAAAAGCAGTCTGGATAGAAAGTAAGAAATACAGTGCAGAAACCTTTCATCATACGTTAATATTGCAATGGGTTACTGAATTTACACTCTTAGATATAAAATTTTCAGTTAACAAATAGAATGATACAGATAAATTTTGAAAATCAAACACGCATGATAATGACGTTTTTGTGGAATTGTGCAGAATAGTCTCTAATGCTACAGTAATTGGTAAAATAAAAATCTTGAAAACCCTCATGATTCCAAAGTTAAACAGTTTGTTCATCTCCTTACCAAACCCTCCGCAAATTTTTTTAAAATATATGACAGCTATGTGAATATATCGTGGTTGTGTGCCTATTAGATGTATAAATAATTATTATAAATATGTCTTTTCGTATTGATTACATCAACTCTGTGGGATCACTTGTATGATTGAAAAATAGTAAAACTTTATAACATGAAACAAAGCAATAAAAAAACAGCATTGGGTGCATAGCTAAAGTGTGATCTGGAAATATGAGATTTGGTACAGCTGATGAATAAAGCAAAATCTACATCTAATATTTTTCAGAATAAAGTAGCTTATAAGTGATACTAAGCATGATATGCACTTTGTAAGTACAGTACACTATAATAATTAATACAGTTCTTCTAGTAAACTTGAAGCTGTCCGTGCATTATAAAGTTTTTATTGACCTTTATTTTATTTCATTTTGGAGGAATCAGAAAATATGCACATGTAACATAAAGAACATAATTTTAATATTTTGTATGAATGTTTTAATGTATAACTGTGGTGTTTCCCAGAATCATAATATAGATTATACTTTGAGTATCTTCAGAAATTATCATATGAAGGGAAGAAGTCAAATTTTCTTCTTCCCAACTTTAATAGACTTTGAATACCAGCTAGTACTCTGAGGAACTCAGCCATTACGAATACCATGGAATCACCCTCGGACAGCTTCACACAAAATCCCCCAAAAACTTTAAGAGCTTTCTTTGATAAGTTTAAAAAGATCATATAAAATAATAATAATAATAATAATAATGATATCACCTTTTGGATATACTTGGGTATTTTTATACACTGTTTATTATTGTTAATAGATTTTGAAAAAGCCTTTGACTCTGTTACTTGGAACTTTGTAGAAAAAGCTTTACAATCTTTTAACATTGCTGATTCTGTTTTTAAGTGGTTTAGGCTGTTTTGTAAAAACTCTAAAGTCGTGTCGTAAATAATGGAAATCTATCATATTATATTAGCCTTAAAAGAGGATGTTGTCAAGGGAATCTTCTTGCGCCTTATTTGTTTATAATCGGTCTTTGGATTTTAGCTATAAATTTAAAGCAGAGTGTGGATGTACTGGGACTCATCTTTGATGTCAGTGAGTATAAATTGGGTCAGTATGCCAGTGACACTTGTATTCTTCTTGATGGTTCTCATCATTCTCATAAGCAACTTTGAATATCTTGCAGGGCTTTTTCTATTATCTAGACTTAAATGTAACATAATAAAAACAAGTGCTATTTAGATTGGAAACAAGAAATTTTCCAGTGAAAGAATATGTCCTGATATGGAACTAAACTGGTCATCTTCTGATTTTACAGTCTTTGGCATCAATTTTTCTCCAGACTTAACAACAAGTGGTAAAAATTAATCATAACACAGAGAGAAAAGAATTCTGGCAAGCTGGAGTAAAAGACATCTTTCATTAGTAGGTAAAGTAATTGTTGTAAATGCTCTTGTTCTGCCCATATTCATACATCTGTTTACAGCACTTTTAAATCCAGCAGCAAAAATTGAAGTAGAACTAAATTGTACCTTATTTAAGTTTGTATAGGATGGTAGAGTAGAGAGAATTAAATGCTATACTAGTAGCCACAGAGAATGAGGGAGGATTAAATCTGATGCACATTTATTCATTCATTAGGTACATTAAGATAAGATGGGTTAAAAGATTACTGGAAAACATGATGGAGCATGGCAGTACCTTGTCAATACAACTATGTTCAGAAATATAGTTGGATACTTGGAATTTAGGGAGGGGAAAATTAGAAGAAGTTGGCAAGCTCATTAAAAATAGTTTTTGGAGAAATGCAATTTCAGCAGTATGGCATCGGAAAGATGATCTGCAAAGTCCAAATGCGTATTTATCCCTGCATTTTTAAGATTTTGTTTGATCTAGAAAGTTCTGTAATTACAAATTCTGGAAAGATGGCTGGCATTGAAGTTCTTAATTTAGTTGGTGATCACATTAATTTAATACCTTTTTAAATGATAGATGAAAAACTGGATGCAACAATTTTTTTGAAATACTTTTCATTAATATCCAAAATTCCAACTCTTGGAACGATGCAATCAAAAACCATTTTGCTCAGAACAAGTTCAATAGGCAGGAGGATAGAATAATAAACTTGCAAAAACAAAACTCACTGAAGTTTGCTTACAAAGATAATTTTAAAAATCCGGGAAACCCCCAGAAAGAACCACCAACCCATGAAAAGCTACTGGCAAGCTTTCTCACATACCCACAATACCCACAATTGCCGAGCCCAAGACTGTAACGGTGAGCGCTTTAGACTACTTGGCCATTTGGGGCCACTTGGGGCACCCATGACCTAAAAGAAATGACATCTAATTTAGAATCTTTAAATATAAGCATACAATATCATGTACATCAGATTACTGTACATTTAAATTTGGTATAAAAATAACATTTGTTTTCTTTGAGGCATCTAATATATAGTACCTACAAACCAAAAATAGCTGGTAGACTTGGCATTATCCACTATTGTCACAACACGTGTACACACATGTGCTGACATATAAACGCAATAACACAGACATTACATAAACAAAAAACATACTGTCTTTAAAATCAATTTTACATGGAAAATTTTTTTAATTAGATGCCGCCTTTGCTGCTCTCAATAGTTCAGTGAGGGCAGTTTGAAGACGGTACAAATGTCATTTGTGTTCATCTTAGCACTCTTTTGCAACTGGATGGTACTGCTGTTTAGACTTCCATGCAGATCTTGACTTTTTCTTTGTATAAAATATGATCTTCTGAATTGCTATGGCTGAGTGGTTAAACATGCTGGATGGTGTTGCTAGGTCAATGACTGTTGCACACGCCAGAATGAATAATATCGATATGGTATTTACAGTATGTACACAAAATAAGATGCTCCCTGTTGCTACTCTGCTTCCCAAAGTGAAACTCTTTCCAGGAGTTCTGAAATTGGTTTTGCTGTGCTTTGTCCATTATGCAGATTTCTTATCGTTTCCTAATCACAGCTGCATTTTAGCATTTTCCTTTATAAAATAAACCACACTTGTACATTATACTGAAATAATCATGGTTTTGCATGTTATGCATGGAGTAAAATCTGACTTCAAAGAAAGAATGCCATTATTTTAGTCAGGAGTATTTTGTTGACTTTCTCCTTGACCTCATGTATGGTGATCATTGATCTAGCTAAAATGACTAGAAGTGACCATGTCTGGGATTCAGTTGGCCATATCACCAAGGTAGATGGTACGGTGGTTCACCTTATGATGGCTAATGGCCTATGGTCTCTTATAATATGGATTTGATTAGAAGAGATGCACTCCTGCATTCTTCCTCTCTCAAACCACATGTGCCAGCCAACCACGCCGGTGGCCTAGTGGTTAGAGCATCCGCCTTGGATGAGGGAGGTTGTGGGTTCGAACCCTGGTCAAGTCATACAAAAGAATTATAAAATTGGTACTAGCGGCAGCCTCACTTGGCGCTTGGCATTAAGAGGTTAGTGTTGGGACTGGTCAGCCTAGTGTTAGGATAATGTGACTGGGTGGGACACGATGCTACATGTCTACAGCATGATGCCTCAGTGGTAGACATCAATATAATCAGTCACACTGCAGACATCATAGCAATATGACTGAAGCATTGTTAAAGCTCTGTTAAAAATCCAAATCACACACACTCATGCAGTGCACTCCATTTCATTTCTTCCCTTTTTTCAAGGGTCATATTGAGGAGGTGAGAAAGCAAGTGGCACAAGAGTTTCCTCATCAGCTATCATTGCAAACCTCAATCTCGGCACTCCCCCATCAGGGGACACGCAAAAGAAAGGACGATCAGTGGGGAAGTGGCTACATTGGCTGCTAGAGCAGTTTGAGTGTCATTACAATTTATCTTGTGATAGAGCAGATCAGAGATCCAGGATTTGCAGCATTGTAGAGGGCAAGCAGAGCTGTTTTGCACACTTTATCTATCATTTTCAGAAGTATCTTCAGAATCAAAACTCTGCCCGATAGGCATTGACTTGATGGTAGATTAGACCACTCTTTATAGAACAGTTTTTCTCTCCCTGGCATTTCATGGATCGGATTTGACTGTTATTATCATAAACACTTAAAGAAATGTTTTGGCTTTGTCTATAGCAACTCGTGTAGAAATGGGGTTTTCTTTTGAGGTAGTCAGTTTGAATAGGTTTGCAGTATGAAAGTGTGTACTCATAATCACTAGTTTTATTACGAATTGTTTAAATCCTTTATTTCCTTGTTGATACAGTATTGTCTTTCAAAACTATGGGTTTTTTTCTTTCCAGGTGGAATACATTGTGTCATGATCAGTGGGTTTCTTCTGAGCACCATTATAAAGTTGCACATTGATGATGGTAAGCAGCATGATAGAAATTTAAATAAACCTGTCTGTAGCAATCTTGGTTATGAAGTTTTTAGCTCATCATCTACCAAAATAGTTTAAGGGATGGTTTTTGTCCAACATTTATCCATCTTTTGTCTGTCAATTAACACACGTTTGTTATTGCTACTCATTCTAAACTACACGAAGATTTACGAATATACATTCGTCCTGTGGTGAAAGTTGTGCTGCTTGGACATCCAGTATGGTTGCCACATTGGCCATCTTGAAAATCTTGTTACTTCTCCTGAATGGATGGTCATATTAGCATGGGGTTTCCACTAATTTAAAAAGACTTCTTACGATGTCTAGTTGGTCATAAATGAAAACCGTGCCGATCTGACATCCAAATTGGCTGTTGTAATGGCCACCTTGAGAATCTTGTTATGGCTCCTCAACCTGAGTGTATGGTCACATAAATATAGAGGTTTCACTAAAAGACATTTTATAATACCCTAGTTGGTCCTAAATGAAAATGGTGCTGATCTCATGTCCAGTATGGCCACCTTGGTAGCCATTTTTAAATCTTGTTATTGCTACAGAATGGATGATGATATCAACATGACGTTTTAAGTAAAAGACTTAATTTGATCCTTAATGAATATGGTGCCAATCTGACCTAAAATTTGGAAGCCACTGCTGCCATCTTAAAAAAAATTTTTATTGCTAATCCTCCTACATGAATGGATGGTCCACTCTTTTGATGTCTAGTTGTTCCGAACCAAAAATTGTGCCAATCTCAAATCCAATAAGGCCACCACACAGTGGCAGTCTTAAAAATTGTGTCGTCATTACTCTTACAGAATTGATAGTTGTAAGCACATGAGGTTTTCACTGAAAGATTTCTTATGTCTAGTTATTCTTAAATGAAAATAGTGCCAACCTGATGTCCAATATGACTGCCACATGAACCCTCTTGAAAATCTTGTTATTGCTACTCCTGAATGGGTGCTTGTATAAACATGAGGTTTTCACAAAAAGACTTCTTATGATGTCTAGTTGGCCCTAAATGAAAACAGTGGCAATTTGATGTCCATTGTTGCTGCTACATTGGCCAGCTTGAAAATCATGTTATTGCTGCTGTTCATGAATGGAAAGTCTTATTGACAGGGTGTTTGACGAAAGGAATTCTCATGATATCTAGTTTATCCTAAAGAAAGTTATGCCAATCTGGCTGCCGCTATGGTCAGCTTAAAAATCTTGTTCTCATTGCTTCTCCTGAAGGATGGGGTTTTGACTAAATTATTTTTATCCACTGTAGCATCAGTCCCGTCAAGTGACTCGTGTTTCTGTTTTATTACCACTACAAATGTAATTGGGCATATAAAGTTAGCATGCTCAGTCATGTAGTTGTGTGTCTTTAGGTCATTTTTCAGGTAATACTATGTCACTTTTTTGTTCCATGAACACGTTTCTAGCTTGCTGCAGATATTGTAAATTGTCAAAGTGCTTCAGTGTTATCTCCATTTTTAAGGGAAGATTTGAACACTGAAGATCTTAATATTTTAGTATCTGTCATTTCTGAATAATAATAGTACATAATGTTAGAGAATTAGCAATAGCTAGATGAAATTATTCATTAATTTGAAGCTCATTATAAAATGTGCACACTACCCACATTGTTATTTTTGTGGTAATCATTGTTATATGGTTTGTAGTGTTTTCATTATGACCACTATATCATCCTGGTCCATCCAGTAATGTTGTGCATTTAGGTCAGGTGCAGATAATGTGATGTGACATTCACATTTCTAGTTACAGTTATAATAACTATGGCATAGTGGTTTTTTTTGTTGTATCTTGGGCTGGTCAGGAGATTATGGTATGCTGTAAATCTTAATATTTTAATAAACTTTAATAATTTAGATGTATGGACTATGTAGTCTGAAATAAAGAATTCTTATCATCTTATCTTATCTTTAAAATTTTTATTTCTGTATAATATCAGCATATTAAAAGTTAGTCAGTCAAATATAATATTCAGAGTAAAATACTTGCACTGTGCAATTGAGAAACTAGTTGGGTGGGGTAAATTTCATTTGATTTTGAGCATATAAAATTTGCACGTTACTCCTATCATAAACAGTATTCCCATTACGTGTGTTACATATTAGAAGAGCTGGCTCTCAATGTCTTTGCAGGCACTCTTCACTTTGAAGATACTTTGTCTATCTTAATACACCACTCCCTTGCTTTGGTGCACATGAATAACTGAGAGACCCATTTATATTCCAGGGTAAGGTGTGGATCCCTTTTCTTCCAAAAAAAATACTGTAATGATTGGCACCTATTTGCTTATCATGAATAAGATTGCAATCAAAATTTTTATATTCAGCCTTGATATACACGTACTATCATCAATAAATGGTGGTTCATACCTGGAAATTTGAATCGACTCCGAAAATTCGGAAATGGCATTAATTTTAATAAGTCACATATTATAAATTTTGTTTTAAAAACTTTTCTTCATACATTGTAAATAACTATACATTGGAATATCAATCAAGTAAAATGTTAGTAATTCCTACTGGTGACAACACTTTAAGAGAATAAATACCAATTAACTAAGTCTTTTTCAGTAAAATCAAAGGTTTTTGGGTTGCACTTTCAAACACTCTTAAATTCTTCAACAAGCTCCCATTTTATGTCTCACCAGTCACAGATCTTACAATCTGGCAGATGTCAACTTCAGTCTAAGGTGGAATTGTCTTCATTACATGTTTTCACCCTTCAGATTGACTCTGCAAGTGATCCACAGTTGGGACTTCCACTACACAGCCTATCTTTGACCTCAATTATCATGGTTTAAAGAGCTTCTTGACCTGTTAGCAGACCAAACCAGGAATTTCCTGTTGAGAATGGACCTGCTGTTTTTTCACCATAGTGTTTATATTCTCTGCAACAGCTCACAGATGCTCCACCATCAAGCTGGCTAATCTGGTCAATCTTCCAGAACAAGTTTTTGAGCAAGGTTGGCTACTGCATTATTCTAGCGAAAAGATGGTCTGCACCCAAGTTCTATAATGCAAAGTGGAGCACATTGATCCTACCTGACCCTCTTTACGTGCAGTGGTGGACTTTTTTTGCTTCCAGTTTGAAAAGGATATTCAGTTTCTACTATTAAGGGCTGTAGAGCATCCCTGTCTAACACACTCGGGTTCTGCAAGGCTCTGGCCATTGGCTCAATCCTCTTTATCACTCTGTTCTTGTCAAGTATTTTGAGCTGCAGACGCCTATATCTTTATGATCAATGCTTAGATGGAATCTTGTTCCTTCTTTTTTAGACTTGTTAAACCCTCTTTTTATCTACTGGGTGCAGTCTCATTCAAGAACCTTACCATTAAAACTGCTTTTTTCTTTTCTTACCAGCTATGAGGAGGAGTGAGCTTCATGCCATGCCTTTAAAATGTGATTGTTTACAGTTCAAAAGTAATTACGAGTCTTTTTCATTCCTCAATTCCCTATCACGATATCCAGTCTCAGTCATGTCTGTACAGGAAATGATCAAGATAATTCTCTGCCCAGTTACAGCTTTATGGTTGTATTGGGCCGCTTCAGAAGGGAGAAGAAAGAGCAGAAGTATCTTTTCCTGCCATTTTAGGGCTGCATAGATATTTTTGTGTCTACCATTTTCAGGTGTATTGTCTTGACTCTCAGGAGAGTTTGTCCATTCCTTTCTTAGATTCACCTTTTGTTCATGAAAATTAAAGCCCATTTGTGGCTGTTGAAGCTTCATGGGCCTATCTTAATCATTAATCCACATTGTGGTGATCATGCATTATGTTATCCTCCTCCTACCTTTGGTGTCTGATGTACCTGTGGAAAGGCACAGAAAGTGTCCTGGTCTGCTACCAACGTATTATTAGGGGTGAAAGGATTCATCAGTATATTGATGCATCAATACTTTTACTATAATGATACACATATCGATACAAGAGATAGAGAATTGATACAAAACGATACTTAGTGGATGCAAATTATTTTAGTCTTCAGCAGTCATGAATAATTATTGTTAGTTTGCCTCGTTATTCTTTAAATACAGAATTCATCTGAAACAGCATTTGCAGTCCTAGGCACTCATTTTTATTAGTAAAAACAAAAAAGACCATGGTCACAATACTTGCCGTCTGCTAGGAGTGAAACGATTCATTGATATATCCGTGCATCAATACTTTAGCTTCAGCATTACACATATAGATACAAGAGATCGAAAATCGATACAAAACGATTCTTACTGTAAGTTATTTTAGTCTTTAGTAGTCATGAATAATTATTATTAGTTTGCCTTGTTATTCTTTAAATAAAGAATTCATCTGAAACAGCATTTGCAGTCTGCAAATTAAAACAAATTGACATGGTTTGTAACCTCCTCCCCCCCACATTCCATTCTAAGTATCTTAACCCAGCAGAATGTTCAGCATATAGTATACATTCCAAATGTGTTCCACATGCATAATGAAGTAACCGCTCCGGTGGCCTAGTGGTTAAAGTGTCCGCCTCGGATGCAGGAGGTTGCGGGTTCGAACCCCGGCCGAGTCATACCAAAGACTTTAAAAAATGGTACTAACAGCTGCCTCGCTTGGCGCTCATCATTAAGAGGTTAGTGTTAGGACTGGTCGACCTGGTGTCAGGATAATGTGACTGGGTGGGACATCATGCCACATGTCTGCAGCATGATGCCCCAGTGCTAGACATCACTATAAACTGTCACACTGCAGACATCGTAGCGATATGACTGAAAAATTGTTAAAGCTACGTTAAAAATCTAAATCACACACACACACATAATGAAGTATTTTACTCATCATTTAATGACCACTTTTACGTGAGTTTCTACCTTGAATTGTATCATGTCTACTTTGGTTGATTTGAAAGCTGCACTACCAGTGTATCACACAGTGAAATATGTTACATTGAAATCTCATTGTTTGTTCCAGTCCAGGTGAAAAAATAACTACCAAGCAGGAACCAGTCTAGCTTATTCCCTTTGTTACAAACAGGAAAATCTTGCAAAGTAATATAGAAACTTCGCGCAAAAGTCATTGATACATAGTACTTAAACAGAGAAGCTGCCAGGGTTCGCGATAGCATGAATCATGCAAAATTTTTATGAATTCACACACTTGGAGAACAGTGATGCGCAAGAACTCTTCACAAATTAGCTGAAAGTCCCACATATGAAACTGTGCTCGGCAAAGTATACAATTTTCTTTTAACCTTTCTTGACACGACATCTGTTTTTTGGGTAGGCAACTGTTTACACATCTGGGTTCTTCAAGCATGACATGAATGGTTGTTAAACTAAATTTGATTGGCACATTACAACCTGGAATAAGCATTATGGCATAGTCTGGACCTTGCATCAAAGATGTTTTACAAATGCATGTTTAAATACGAGCTACCTAGAAAACCCAAAATGTCTAATTCTTGGCATGGTCCATTACATTTTCGTTTGGCAAATATGGTATTTCAAAATCAAAAATAGAAAGGGCACAATACTGCGCGTATTTAAAATAGAGACAACTTAAAAGTAGAAAGCAATTTTCATTTTCTTATGAATAAATTTAGTCCTGCAAATCATATGCTACAAAACCATATATCCATATTAGGGTTAAGATAAACCTAATAAATAAGGATAAAAAATGAAATTTTAGAAGTAAAGATATTTATTTGAATACCTCTGTCTGCACAAGCAGACTATGACATTGATTGACTAAAAACCCTAATACAGCTTTGTGGAACAGATAAGAACTCTGGAAAGGTAGTCATTAAACTACTGATCAAGAAAGTTAAGTTTATCTTAGTGAAAAATTCTATTTTGGAGCAGATGTATCCAAAAGATAATATCTGTGAGCTCTGGAAAATTGTAAATAACATCCACAAAGATCAGCTCCCCAACGTCTTCAAGATGACAAAGCTAGCTATGCATATGCCCCTTCAGAAGGAAGCAAAGAAAAATATTCATACCCAGATAAGGAACAGATTATTCTCAGAAATAATTAACAGATTAATACTTACACAACTAGAGGTGACATCTTTTAAAGGTTCTGATTTCAGAAGAGCTCTAAAAAGGTGGAGCAGGAAGAAAGAGATAAGTTATAAGCAAATATTTAACCATGACCTGTTAATTGCATATAAATACAAATATATATATATATATATATATATATATATATATATATATATATATATATATATATGTAATATAAATACATTACAACTGAATCTATATCTGTAAGCTGCATACTGGAAATACAACCAGTATGTTAACAGACATAAAGTTCATATGTGTATCGATATGTATCATATCGCAGGCTCTGTGTTGTGAATCATATTGATACACGGCACAATTGTATCGTTTCACCCCTACCGTCTGCAAATTAAAACTTAGTCACATGGTTCATAATCTTCCCCGGGGCCCCGAGTGGCCGAGTGGCCTAAAGCGCTATCCGTTACAGATCACTGCCATCTCACCTCTGTCTGCGTTTGTTCGAGTCTCAGATTCAGCAGATGTAGATATGTGAGAAAGCTTGCCAGTAGCTTCTCGTGTGTCGGTGGTTCTTCCCGGGGATTTCCTGGGTTCTTCCTCTACCAATAATACTGGCCGCCATGTATAGCCTATCGTGTGCTGAAAAATGGCGTTAAGCCCTACAACAACAACAACAACAACATAATTGCTTTATTTCTTCTGTTTTGAAGATAACATCATAATGTCTTCCAAGTTTAAGTGAGACATGAAATTGGTAATAGCTGTTTTCAGCGCATTCATGCTGTGCAAAACAAAGGGCCTGGTAGCTAAAGCAAGTTAAATGGAGCCACCATTAAATAGCCGAAAACGTTGAATAAAATTCACCAACGACCAACAGATTGTCTGTTTCAAAGTATTTTTGTTTTCTTGTCATAGATGAGAATTGCATATAAATATATAATAACAATATCTCTATCTGTAATGTGCATACTGGAAATACAACCAGTATGTCAACATACATAAAGGGGCACCACCTACCTTCCAAAGATGGAAAGACCATCAAGTTCATATGTGTATTGATATGTATCGCATCGCAGGCTGTGTATCATGAATCGTATTGATACATGGCACATGTGTATTGTTTCACCCCTACTTTATTAGTAGTTCACACATTTTTATACCAGTTTTTTTTGTCTCCTTCCAGACTGCAAATTCAGCAAGATAAAATGTAGTTAGGGGAGAAAATTAATTCTAATAATGTAATAACCTTATATTGCAAAATTCCCTCCTCCCTCCCACTCTGATGTCCTGTGAGTAGTCTGGGTCCAAGTAAAAGAGGATGAGTATTTCACTTGTGCCTGTGATTTGCAAGTCAGGCTGGGTCTATGTTCTTTTCTGTTTTGGAATCTTCCAGTTAATGGAAAGATGGAATATTTAAGTATGGACAAGGGTTCTTCCATTCAAGAAAAGATTAGCAAGGCAATAGTGGTGGGTAGGTATTACATTATTAAAAGTATCCCACCCCCATTGTTTTATACTTTGACTTTGTTTCATTGGTCAATTAGCTGCGCAGTCTGCTATGATACGATAGTTTTTTTGTTTTGTTTTTATATTGCCAAAGTCTCACTATGCTTACATAGGTGAGTGTGTTGAAGTTTCTGTCATGTGTGACATCGTTGTATGGACAAATGGAGACCCAGGGTGCTGCAAAACATTTGTTAATTCATAGGTCCCTAGCTGATTAAAATGTAAAATTTGTATGCATAGTAATTGTTTTATTTCTTCTACTTACAGGCACATTATTTTATGATGCTCTAAAGAATTTACTATTTTCCAAGGATACACTGAAAAAGATCAGAAGACATAGAGCTGATTGTCAACTTACAGAAGACAGCAGAGATGGAAATACAGATACTGAGTCTTGCAGTAATAGTATGTGCTTGCCTAAGGGGCAGATTTCAAGACCATATAGTGTGCAACCTTTCTATTATGATAGGAAAGAAGTTTCAGAGAAGGAAAAAATTCTACTTGAACAGAGAATGCATCAAATTGTGGCCATCACTTCTCATACCATTGTAAGTACAGGATCAGAGATAAAGAGTCTGAGAATACAAGAGGAAACTGTGGATATCAAATTCCAAAAGCCAGCAAAAGCAGATATCAGTGACATCATTGTGAATGCAGAAACTGTAGACATCATAGCCCAAAGCTCAGGTGGCACAGAGGTTGAGGATCCCGGAGTTAAGAACGGATCATGGAAAGTCACTACCAAAACTTCCATTATTACAGATTTTGAAAATTTCAGCATAGAGGAAGGAACTGAGAGAATCACTACCAAGGCATCCAGTAGCACTAGAGAACAAGATCTCACAGGAAAGGCAGAGACTATTGAAGCCATTGCCAAAGGTAATGATCTGGCAGAAGTTTTTAAGTTCAGGTCAGTTGAGGAATATTGGAAAACCTCAGTGGAAGCCTTGCATGAGGCAGATGTTGAAAGTCATAGTGCAGAGTGTCATGTGATTGGAAATGAAGAGGAACTTGGAAGATATGACGACATTGTTCCTTCAGATGAACAGGTCACAGAACAGTATTTTGGTGATTTTGTAAAGATAGATGATCAACGCCTTCTCCAGGCAACAAGCAAATCTCTTGGTGACAAAAATGAAGATAGAAGAAAAGACTTTTCCTGTTATCAAGATATTCACAAAGGGAGGAAGCAACAGAATGAATCGGATAAAATATTTGAGTTGGTAAAAAAGAAAAATTTAATAGGTAAACTTTGGAGGAATGATGTTGTTGCTCTTAATATAGTGACGAAGTTAATATGTAAATAATCTCACAAATGTATTTTGCAGGAAAATGTTGAGTTGCACAAATAAAACAGCATCTTTTAAAATGATGTTTGTTTTACATGTGAAGGTAATTAATTTCAGTAAAAGTTTTCTGACTAGCACCTACATTAACATAATCATAAAAATATTTGGATCAAGACATTTAAACTATCACACTTCTTTGAAAACCATAGACAGGTAGAAATGTTAATTATGTCAGGAAAATTAGGGATCTGGCCATAGTTCAATAAACATCCAAAATGTGTTGAATTTGTAACCTTCAAAGTGGCTTCATGTTTCTGCTATCTCAATCCAAACAAAATAACAAGTGCTGTAAGCAAGGTAATGTGAACTCCTAATTTGTTGAAAAATTGAGAAATTCATTGAAATGGGGGCCTGCTCGCACACCTTGATATTATTTTACCCAATTGCTTTCGAGGTCATGGACAAAAAGAAAGATTTATATGAAAGAAGGAGAGAGTGGTCAGCCTACTTAGCAACAAAACTGCCGGAGCAAAAATATTGAACTTGGAACCTAAAATCCAGATTAGCAATCGGACTTAAAGTCTCTCTCAGTTTGATGAAATTTTGCAAAACATCTACAGTTATGTTATTATTATAGTTCCACTCAGAGCAGAGACCCTGCATATCAGAATCTGTGGCATTTTACACAATTTTAGTATTTATGCATTAGGAGCTTGAGACCTAATGATGTTTATTTCAATTTATTTCTCTTGTTAATGTTTACAGAAACTGGTACGAGAGATAGAACTGTTACCACAACTACAAGTAAGGAATGGTTAAAGAAGAATCCAGATTTTGATATCAGCCTGTCATTCAGAGACCCAGGTTTGTCAGAGGAGAAAGACAAAATTGCAACATGTTTTCATGAAGATAGGAAATGGCTAAAGTCACAGCCATCAGTCATTGGTGTGCAACAAGAGTTTACTCCAGTAACAAGCACAGAAGAATCTCTGTTACTAGTCACAGCGGAACCTTACAATACTTCTTCCCTGATTTGTAAGAAGATAAATGTTAAGAGTTCTGACAACTTGTCAATAATAACAGAGTTACCCTCTGACTTTATTTCTTTAGAGTCTGAGAAGAAAAGAAAGCTTTTGTGGTCAAAACTACATTTTAGAGTTACAGATAACCATTTCAGTTTTGTTTCTAGGAAAAATAGAGAGAAAAATGCAGAGGACAAAGTTCATTTGAAAGAGGGAGTTAAATTATTCTCTTTTAAAAAACAAGTGATCAGTTCATCAGTGAGAGCTTTCTTTGAAACAGATAGTACAGGTCTTAACCAGACAAAAGATACTAATGAGACTGAGATTCATATTCCATTAGACGTGGATGTTTCTCAGAAAGAGAAGTGTGGGATTGGCATTAATGGAAGAACTGGGACAGATATTGATCTGCAAAAGAAGAAAAAGCATCATCTTGGACAAATTCTGTGGTTTCCAAGAAATTGGTTTCCACTGCCAAGACTTGGCAGAGATGAAATAGTTGGATTTGTTGAAGAACAGACCCGTGATGGAGGGTCTGTCTTGCCTCCTGCTGAACATGAGGAACTGAGAGAGATGTTAAGACTACTTGCTTCAGATAATGTACCTGGACCACAGATTACTATGAAATATGAGATGCTCCGACTTTGCACAATGAAAACCTTTCCAGGACAGGATCGACCATTTGCCATTAGAATAATAGGAGCTGGATTTTATTATGCTGGACACCAAGACCAGGTTATATGTTATTGCTGTGGCAATCGTAAAGACGATTGGGTTCTTGGAGATATTCCACTGTTGATTCACCAGAACATGGCTCCAGATTGTGGTTTTCTCACACATAATGCTCTAGTCAATGTTCCAATTAGAAAAGCAAATTGCACAAAATCACCATCCCTTGCAGAAGTTCGGCTTCTCGCAATACAAAGATCTGATGGGTCAAATCAGTCAGACACAGCACAAGGTGAGTCATCTTTGATGCTTCCATCAAGTGAACAGAATCGGCTCAGTATTTCAAATATGTCTCATCAGATGTTGGTCACTAACAAAAGCACACCTCCAAATCAGCAAGTGTCTTCAGAGGGACAAAATGTATCAGACAATCTGCAAACTGTTTCTGTCCACTCTGACTTCATGGAAGAGCCACCACCTAAGTATCCACAATATGCAGTTAAGAACATGAGGATTAACTCCTTCCAGGGATGGCCAGCAGAACATCGACAGAGGCCAGAGGAAATGGCTGAATGTGGATTTTACTATGCAGGTACAGTAGGCTTTGATACACTCTCACACTTATGTAAACCACTATCAACATTTAAGTATTACAAATTGATTTCATTGAAATTTTGGGGGCCTCGGCTGACCAAGTGGTTCAAAGTGCTCGCCTTTACTGATCACTGTCATCTCACCTCATCCATGTGGGTTCAAGTCTTGGACTCAGCCAATGAGGATATGTGAGAAAGCTTGCCAGTAGCTTCCCATGGGTCAGTGGTTCTTACTAGGGTTTTCCCGGGTTCTCCATGTTATGCTGGTCACTCAGCTTATCTTTGATAGTAAGTTTCCAGGGGAATGCCTCAATATTCATCTAGCCTTGGTGATATGCTGTATGCATGAGCATTCAGAAACATTATTGTTTGACATCAGTGTACAGTAACCCATGATTGATATTGCATTTTGAAACACGGGATTGATTTATGTATTCTTAATGCCTTTAGCAGCTTCTGTAGGTGTAGGAAATTAAGACGTTGAGAAAATGTATAAAGTGTAAGGCATTAAATGCATTGACAAAGGTACATTTGATGTGCTATACCCCTTGACAAAATTTAAAGCAACCCAAGACCCCTAAATTGCCAGTGTTGAAAATGTAACCCACATAGTTTTGTCGACCCATATGTATACATGTTTGTGTGTGTTCCTGTAATGTTTTTGGTTTCATTTGTGCATGTATAGGTAAGTGTTCATGTGGGAATAGAGGTGATTAGTTGCAAAGATAGAAGGTGGATATATTTTAAGGTGTATGTGTATAAATTTTATAATTGATTTTATGTCTGATTTCAGGTTTTGAATCTGAAAACTGGATACAGATCATGTCTAATTTCAATAGCATTAGTTTATTGATGACACGTGACATTATTTGCACTGAGTCTTTAGAAGAACCTGACAACATGCATAAGATCAATTGTAAAAATAATTGTAAAAAATTATCTGCTAAATGGAAAACGTGCTAATGCTAAAGAAAACCATACTTTTGAAATTCCAGGATTCAATGATTGTGTGCGCTGTTTTCATTGTGGTGTTGGATTGCGACATTGGATGAGTGAAGATGATCCATGGATTGAACATGCACGATGGTCAACATCATGTTTATATGTACTCAAGATGAAGGGGGAGGAGTTTGTCTCCCTGGTAAAGATGGCAGTAGAAATAGCTGAGAGGGTAAAAGAATTAAATCTGCTTTGCAGGGGTCATATTTACAGAAAAGAGTATCAAATTACTTAATAGAGAAAAATTTGAAATTATTTCCTTTGATGTTTTGCCCTAGTAACCATGGTAGTGTTCCATTATTGTAGCAATCCGTACCAACATCCATTTTTTGTCCTTCCTTTTAAATATTACTCAACATTTTGGTGTAATGTACAGTTAGCATAGTTCTTATGGATTCCAGATTCATTTGTTATGGTCAGGAGCTACTACTGCAGTAAATCAAACGATTATAGCATTATTAAATTTTATAGAACTCAAATGTCTATATATTAGCAACATAATCAATGGGAAAAATATGTGAGTGTGTGGTGTCTTTGACTTTACATTGATTTCAACTTTAAAGAAAATTTTAATAAAACATCTCCTAGGCAAAGTTACTGCATGTTGATATTGTACTATTGTCTTTCATGTTCATTAACTGCTGCTTTTACTAAATTCCAGAACTGTCCATTCTTGGATAGTTAAGAGGATGTATGTTAGGTGTATTAAGATTTTTTAATCACAAAAAAGAAACAAACAAAATTTTGGCAAATATTTATTTCCTCACTGAGTAGGCTAACATTTTTTGCTTCTAATATTTTTGATATTTCATGATTTAAATTACAAGTCTACATTGCACACATTTATTGCATGAACAGTGCTCAAAGAAAAATGTTTTTAGAAACAATTGCAGGGCAGGGGACTTTTAAAAAATCTTAAACCCTGACTTGAATTACACAAGCTGGCTCCCATTTCCGTGTGCCCAAAATTGCACCTTTTTTAAAAATTATTTGTCACACAGTGTTGCAGTTGCAACACTTAAAATATGAAGAGTTAAAAGTAAATTCATATTAAACAAAATTTGTATGTTTGGAGCTCAAAAGGTTTCATGTAAGGCAGTGTTTTTTCTCTAGATCCTGAGGTCAGCTATTGTCCAATTTCTCTAACAACATCCTTCTTACTCAGTGGATTAACAGTGTTTATGTTCATTGGCATATGATGTTTGTCTTAATTTATACAGTTGCTGTTTACATATTTGATGTTGTTCATAGATGCCACTGAATATGTTTAACTAGTGGTTCATTACACAAATGTGAGCATGAGCAAGGGAAAGCTGAATTTTATTATTCATTAAATTTGACTTGAAGCATTTTGAGCAATGCAGTAGCATTTTAAACTGGACCATTAAAAAATTCAGAATACTTGTTAAAGTGTTCTTTGATGAAATCACTTTTACTCAGTCTTTCCTTTCTCAACTCCACCAAAAGATGATCAATTTTTAATCAAAGACATGAGAGCCAACACAAGCACATTTGATCCTTTATCATTTATAATACCCCAGAAAACACCGTACGTTTGGCTGAAACTCTTTAGATTACAACAATAAATTAACAGCTTGTCATGCATCAGGCTATCAGATTCTTTGAACACTGATGAAAATATTCTTGGCTTTGGTATCTTTGCTGTTTATTTAACAACATTTTTAAGTAATGAGCTTTCTGTAGAAATCAACTGTTTGACTTTCTTATTTGTAAGCTTATTCTCCTATCTTAAAACAGATGTAAGCATATTGTTTATGATTATGTCACACAGTGGTATTTAAGCATAACACACATTGTTAAGAATTTTTCACAGTGGTATTTAAGCATAACACATTGTTGTGGATTGTGTCAGTGATATTTAAGCATAGTGAGTTTGAAGTTAGGTTTAATCTGAAGCATGTTCATTTTTATGACCTTTTTTTTAAATCTTTTTCAGGAGGAGGCAGCAAGAAGTAATAGTGGAGGAAACCAAGCACCAGAACATAGCAGTGAAACAGCCCCAGCTGTTACTGCAAAAGAAGGTAATAAGGGAGATAACCCCCCAGGAAGCAGTAATATTCAAACTAGAGAGAACACAAAAATTTAATTCATCATATTGATGGTATCTTATAAAGTTATTTGTAGACCCCTTGTGTTGCAGAATAGAAATTGCATACTGAAATAAATTGAAAACTATGGACTTACAGAGTTTCAAGCAGCAATGATGGTACTATGTTTTTTTGAATGGCATTATTTGCAATGAACACTCATCGTAGATGAACATTTTAGGCACAGTGATCCAATGACTGATCAGATCAGGTTCCAGAATAGCACTTAATGGACTCATTTCATATGTAAAAGCAAACCTACAGAGGACTGGCCTTTGTCTTTTAAAATGTGGGCTGATTGAAGCCTGGTGTAAATGTTCTTGGATTCATATTTACTTAACAATTTATATGAAAGTTACCTTTCTTTCATGAAGCCCTAAAAGTCAGGAAATGGTGGTGGTTCTGATAAGTTATCAATATCTTGCTGAAAAATAGATGTACATGTAGATCCCATGTCAGTTTCAACAAAATTGTTTTATTGGCAAACCAAGGGAAAATTTACAACTTCCGTTTTCTGGTGACTGTGTGAAAATATCCAGAGTGTAAAATGTTAAGTAGTTGTTGACCCAGTTTTTATTTCACAGGTGCAATATTATGCCTTCATTAAATCTGAATACTGTGAGATGGATTGGGACATGGATTCTTAAATGCAGAATATTAGTTGTTCATTGGCTGTAATTGTATGTGGCTGTTTTATTGCATGAACATAAGACAATGCTTGTTGAGTTTAATTTTGTTTGAAAAATAACATAAATAACATGAAAAAAGTTTTGATTTTGTTGGTTAGATAAATTCCTTTGGATCTTTGAACTTGGGCAGTATGTCATGCTTGCAAGTCAAGAGGCATATATTAAAGTGACACTTAAGGATGGACATTTAAGGATAAACATCATGATCAAATCTTTAATCATTAACTTGCATTAGAGAAATGATACCTAAAATGTGATATAGAAATCACAATTTGATTTATGTCTGATTATTGTCTTTGATATGACCTTGATTCTTTGGCTTTAAGTTCGGCAGTTCGAGTAAATAACCTAATGTCCAATTGCTTCTATGGCTTTTATGTAGAGTGGCCAAGTGGTCTAAAGCACTCACCATTATGGATCACTGCCATCTCACCTCTGTCTGTGTGTGAGTCTCTGGCTTGGCCAATGTGGGTATGTGAGTAAGCTTGCCAGTAGCTTCTCGTGGGTTGGCCGTTCTTTCCGGGGTTTGCCGGGGTTCTTCCTCCACCATGCCATGTATAGCCTATCTTGTGCTGAAAATGGCGTTAAACACTACAACAACTACAACTACAACTTTTTAGGTAGAATTGGCCTTAAAAATAAAATTACCAGATGTATCCAAGACCCATGCTTATTACTGAATATAAAGTGAAAGCCACAGTATCAAAACTTTCATTGACATGATGCTTGTAATGCTACAATTATATGAAGTAAAGAAAAGCGAATCTTTCATGAGAGCTTAATTACAATGAAACCAATCTTGGCAAGCAAATGTTTGTTATTATTTATTGCACACATTTCATTTGGAATGAGTACAGATATAAGATTCTGGATATTACATGTTGATAAAATGCTGATTTAAGGGATGTAATACATTACCTGATATTATTACATTGCAATTATGATTCCTGGTGCTCATCCATAGTCCGAGGTGAATCACTGCCTCCAAATAGTAATTGGAGGTCCTAGAACAGAAAGAAAACTTGATTCAAGTCTGATGTCGTAGTTACTTCCATTATTCAGAATGTGCTCCATCTTTCCTTGGACTTCATGTGCTTATAATGTGTTTTTGGGCATTCAGTGATTTTCATCATTGACAGTGTTTTTTGCATAATTGCTGTAAATCATAATATTTTCATGTGTTGTATTTGAAATTTTCTCCCCAGTGATAGAGTATTTATCCCATACATGCATCAAAATCTCTTAATTTTGTATGTTTTAGTATGATGAGTGGCAAACCAGTACTTCTTTTTAATCTTTGCTCAGTAATAAACAGTGGTAGGGTAAGTATCACGCACCCCATATCTGTGACTGTTTGCATGCCACAAAGAGTTGCCAAATGCAGCCATAATCAAGCTGCACTATGTGTGTTCATGCTAGTTGATATGGAGGGGGATTACCGCCATAATTCTATGCATGTATTTTCTAATCTTCCTTCATGCATTATTGTAAATGGCTGCTTGCAAGATCTACTTTCATAATTCTATCAATGTATATTGTATTCTTCATTGATGTCAATTGTACGTGGCAGTTTGCAAGTGCTACTTTCCTTCTGCATTATTGTAAATGGCTGTTTGCAAGTGCTACATTCCTAATTCTAGCCATGAATTTTCTATTCTTCATTGATTCAAGCTGTAAATGGCTGCTTGCAAGTGCTTAGATCTACTTTCCTTCTGCTTCATTGTATATTGCAGTTTGCTAACTACTGAACTGATTTTGCAGTGTGTCGTATGTCAAACACTATGTCAGTTATTACAAGTTTTGTATATTCTTTTTATAAACTTGACATATTACAATTACATCATTCCAACTGCAGTTTTCATACAGATTTGGCTTTGCAACAATGTAAATACCAAGTTTTATCAATATCGTCTTTATTGTCCAACTCGTGTCGCCATCTGTTGTCATAATGGCATACTAGAGATTAGCATGACATTATGACAACAGATGGCGCTCTAAATTTCTACAGTTTTCCCTTTACCAGAAATAATTAATGCTCCCCACTGAGCGTTACGGCATTCATTTTGTGTCCATAAACATTGTGACTCTTTTTCAGTCTCCTTTTTTAAGGTGTACGTTAATCGTTCTCTAAAACCACGTGCTTTCTCGAAGATCTAAGTGATTTATAGCACCTTACGAAAACAAAAACGCATACACCACAACAGGATGGTCTGTCTTCTTCAACACCAGTTTAGACGCACTTAAGTATTTACTTTCACGGTGTAAGAAATCTACTTCTTAATGATATCTCTCATTACTTTGGAAGCATTAGTTATTTTAACAAAGTAAGGATCAGAAATGACAATCATTCATTCCCTCGTACTCTTCTTAACGAGCTTTCATCCGACGACCCCTGGTTGTAAGGATCGTATTGTATGTCACCCATTTTGACGCACCTCACAGACGTCTGTCTTTTCCTGTGATACTATTGTACATAAGATCCTGCGAAAATAATGTATTTCAGAGCAACATCAATAGCACATAAATGTAAGTTTATTGGTAAAATGACATTTAAAAAAATTAAGCATTCCTAAAGGTTTTCTTATTCTTATCACAATCTTCATTTTGGAACAAATTTTGTCGCAAAAGCCGAAATAATCAAATTGTGGAAAATCATGTTCGTATCATGATAAAAATATTTGCTTGCGATTAGAAGTATTAGATTTCGTGTACGATTGTTTTCCAGTACTTAATCTGCATTGTTGATGTACAGAACCTCAACCTTGGAATGCATTTTAAAAAAAAAAAACAAAAAAAAAAAACTCCAAACAAACAAACAGCCTTAAAACTGGTTTGCATCCTTTAAAACTTTTGTCTCCAAAAGTGAGACAAAAGACATAATGTTACAGGAGGTTTTACTTTTATTTATTGCAATTTTTACCATTACCAAACCAATTAAAAATAATAAATTGGTTCAAGAATTTAAATATATATATATAGTACCATCAGGTTCTAATTATTCAGCTGCTCTTTGTCACATTAAAGATCTTAAAAAAAACTTTAAAGAATTTTTGAAATGTGAATGTAGTGACGCATGATTCCGACTTATTAAGTGTGCTGCTTTTTGCAATATAAAAGTAGTTTAGTGAATTATCTTTGAATCTTTGATCAGAGAGAGAGAGAGAGAGAGAGAGAGAGAGAGAGAAAGAGAATGCACCAAAACTGCATATTTCATTAAGTTACTGTAATTGGATACATGTATCCTGGGTCGAAGACCGTGTTTTGGGACAGTCTAAGGGTCTTCCATTCAGCAAGTATCAACAAGAGAAAACAATCTACTGATCTTACTCGATAATTATACAGGGTAGAATTTTACTGATCACTGTCTTTTTATTTGGTTTGATTTTATTTAATTGCCTACATGTATCCTGGGTAGTTGAGAGTGTTTTGGGACAGTCTTTTGCTGTTTTATGGTAGTCATGGGGTCTTATTGAGCTTACTCGATAATTATACATGCAGGATTTTACTGATCAGTCTTTTTTAAGGCTTTTTTAAGGCTTGATTCAGTATAATTGTATACATGTATCCTGGGTAGGTGAGAGTGTTTTCGGACAGTTTTGTGCTAGTCCCGTGACTTTCAGGGTGATAGGCAGAAAAACTAAACTGTTGGATGCCTAATTCATGCACAAGTTGTTGGAAATAATCAAACATAAAATTGCTGGACAGATTTGGGGAGGCACACAAGTGTTAAAAACATTGCCTAAACTTTCAGAACAGTTTTTGCTTTAATATTCTTCAAAGGAATAGTCTATGGAGATCGTGAGGACGCACACATTATAGTCAGCAAATATTGGTTGCTTGACTTGGTATTAGGTAAGGAACCGACAGTCTACCATATTTCTGCTAAATGGCTTGTCCAACGGTCCAGTGCAGGAATAGGTTACAGATGTGCCTTAGATATCTTCTGACTGGGATTTCCTACCATTTGACAAGTGTGACAAAATCTTTGGTACTAATAAACATCATTTTTAATTTTCGGCAAATAAAAATGATTCAGGATCTTGTGATAAGTCTTACTGACACCAAAATGACCAGCTTAAGGAGTTTTATGGGCTAGATTATGAATTTCCTGTCTATAAGACGTAGGAATAACAATTTGATTGCTCACTGACCATTCATCACCAGCAGGTAAATCAGGTGGTCGCCATTTTCTCATAATGACCCCATTTTTCATAAAGTAACAAACTGGTACTTGTGTAGCTTCAATTTCTGAAACCCAGTCTTGTGTCTTCTCTGAGGAATAGTACTTGGGGGCCTATAACTCACATTAAATGTCTTGCACGCTTATAAAATAGCTGTTACTTTCTATTCAGATATCTTACAAATGCAGTCAGAAATTGGCAAGTGGTTTCTATTATTCTGTGAAGAAACTAAACTTATTTATCTCTCTCTCTCTCTCTCTCTCTCTCTCTCTCTCTCTCTCTCTCTGTGCTGAGTGATTAAGTCATTTAAATTATGGAATTTACCTTATCTATTGTTCCAAGGCACATATTAGGGAGAACAGACCAAATTTAAAATTTTATCTCAGGTTCATAAATATAATAGTTTTGTGAAGGTCCAAGCATCAGAAAAAAAAAACACATTAGCAAATAAAATATAATCCTTTTCACGGTTTTTTGCTCATAGCTAGTGCAAACAACTTATTTTATTTCCTGCAAGAAACAAATTCTCCAAAACGTGAGCATTTTTGTACAGTGTATAAATTGAATACAGATTCAGTAAAGGAATGGGTTTTTTCTTTTAAATTAATTCATGAAACTATCACTAGGGAATATAACCTGACTGTTCTTGAGGCATAGTTTACAAATGTATGTGGTATACATAAGGAAATGTGTCTTGGCGAATCCAGAATTTACGGTTTAATTCCTCAGAATTTGCAATTATGAGTGTATGTCTAATCCAAAAGCCAAATTGTGTGAAAAAGCTTGTCTTTATTCATGTTTTATTCATGTGAAAGTGAAAAACAAAAGGGATTGGCAAATAAATCTATAAGAACAATGTAACAAGACAATCCAGGTATTTGCTCCTTACAATTGCCTACCTGTATGATAATTTTTGTTTTAGACTAATTCATCTAATAATATTGGCTTTATGAATACCGGTTTATATATATATATATAAACTGCCTATGTAAACTGCAGATGAACAGTACTAATTAATTTCATGGGGATGAGAGAATAAACAGAATCCTCATCTATGCAATGTACTCTCTCTCTCTCTCTCTCTCTCTCTCTCTCTCTCTCGTGAATAAAGATGTGCAATTATCTGCAGTTTGCTCCAATCTTATGAGGTCTTTACTGATACAAAATGCAGAATTTGCTGAAATAATAAACATGCTCTATATTGATAACATTGTGAATGAGAATATAAAAACAAATTAGGACCTTAAACCTTGCTTGTAAACGGCTACCCTATTCTGCCACCGTGAGGTAGCAGTAAATTACACCCGCAAAATATCCAAAATAAAAAGGGGGTGGGAAAGGTCAGCGGAAATATAACATTGTGAACATAACATCTAATTGTATTTCATACATTTAATTTGTTTTGTGCTTCTTGCAGGCCAGCGCTCTTTCGAATGTTAATACTCCGAGAAATCAGTTGATTGTAATGTGGTAATGTAATTCGAATAATATTTTACATAAGACGCTCCAAACATGCCGTAAAGTGGTATAACCTCTTGTTGCTAGGGTCAGGGGAGCTGTTGTATTGTAAGAAATTGACGTGTCACAGCGCCATCTGTTGTCTTAATGAGGCATTATTTTATGCTAACTTCCGTGATGCTAACTTGCAACGTGCATGATGCTACATTATAATCATGATTTTAGAAGGTGCAATCTGTGTAACTTGTGATATAGCAAGTTTATAAATAGAATATTAAAACTTGTAATAACTGACAGCATTTTCCATACGACAAACTAAAGAATCAATTCAGTAGTTGACAAATTGCAAGATACAATGAAGCAGAAGGAAAGTAGATCTAAGTACTTACAAGCAGCCATTTACAGCTTGCATCAATGAAGAACAGAAAATTCATGAGTAGAATTAGGAATGTAGCACTTGCAAGCAGCCATTTGCAATAATGCAGAAGGAAAATAGCACTTGCAATCTGCCACGTACAAATTGCATCAATGAAGAATACAATATACATCGATAGAATTCTGAAAGTAGCACTTGCAAGCAGCCATTTACAATAATGCATGAAGGAAGATTAGAAAATACATGCATAGAATTATGGCGGTAATCCCCCTCCATAAGTTGATGCCCTTTCTGTGTCATATAGCCAGATCATAATATGTGCTATGCATAACTGGGACTGAGAAAAAGTAACTGCTCCTATAAAGACAGGAACAAAGGAACTGCTTCTTTCTTTTTTTCACAGGAAGACCCCCTTCATTCTCAGAAAGAGTTGGGAGGCATTCCCCAGTTTAAGGAAGCCTCTGACTCCTGTAAGGAAGGGATCCCTTGCACCTACTGGTGACACTTCCCTTTGGTAGAAAGACACCAGCTCCTGTCAAGGGAGAAGAGCAGCAGTTCCTGGTATAGAGAAATCACCAGCACCCATGTGCAAATGAAGCAGTCATTTTATTTCTCATTTAATTGGTCAGGCACCAGGTTTTTAACACGGGCATTAATAGGGATTGGTTCAAAACACACACACACACACCTTTGCTCAGGTTTAAAGTCAGTGCCCACAGGGATCATGCATTGGGTTTTGAAAATCAAACTAGAAAAAGGATTTGGGTTGACACTCCCAAATCCAATTCCATTTACTCCATACGAGCAGAAATGGGAAAATGAACCTGCGATCATAAAATCTCCTCCACGGAGTGAGATTAGAAGGAATATTCCTCTCTCATCCAGAGAGAGAAGACAGGAAAATGGGCTCTAATGTTTGTAGACTTTGCAAAGTTCCTAGATGATCTGGTTGTATCATGACCTTCTCTCCCTGAGTCTCCCACTCATTGCATCAGGTACTGGACAATGAGGAAGTTTGGACTTTTGACATAATGTGTAAGATCTACCAACTCCCTCCCTTAGATCTGTGTTCAGCCTTTTGGGTCAGTGGACACCAAGATACAGTTTGGTGAAACTCTCATGGGTACATTCAAAAAGAGACCTACTGTTGCTCTCATACTCAGAGATAGTAAAGGAGTTACCATAGCAATTATTCTGATGCCAAGTGGCAGCCAAACAGTACATTTCAGACCCAGAGTTCTGTCACCAGTTGGAGGGTTCACTGCCATGTTTGTTTCCTTAAGTTCCACACTAGGTTGCTTCACAGGTATGGATTATCAGCAAGAACCTGGACCTGTAACTCAAGTTACTATAGAAGCTATGGAACCCAAGGCTCATAACTTCCTATTCTGACATCTTTGCAGCTGCCTCAGCCAACCTGTTGATGGAAGAATCTGTCACTGGCCACTTTACAGAGACATTTAGAGTCTGCCATTGAAATAATGAACCAAGAGCAATCGACACAGGTGCTCTCTGCAGAGGTCTGCACCTCCATAGGAATTCTGCCCTGGATACATCTGAGGTGTTATTGAGGCACAACAAAAACCTCTTGAGGGCAGCTTCTTTGATGCAGAGATGTTTGACCGCCTTATCCCAACATTGGTCTTCCAAAATCTATGGCAGTCAGCAACACCAGTAGATGGCCACAGTTGTGGACCTGGTCAAATTTGGCACAGAAGAGACCCTATGATGGGAGCCCTAGAGAGTTGCATCTTATTCTATTCAGACCCCCTCTTCCCAATATCCCAGTATGTGCCAGATGGGGTCTTTTTTTTCAGAGGCTTATTTGAGCCTAACAATGTATGGGGCCTGTCTGCAGTAAAATAGGGCTACTGGTTGCAGTTCGTGGACCCTTCTCCTGCAGTAAGTACCTCCATTTCATTATTTCAGACCAAATGGGACTCTCAAAGTGAAAAGGTGTACACCTTTTATTTGGAAAGGTGCAGTAGAAAGGGTGATAAACATCTGAAGCCCAATCTTTCTGGTTTCCGGAGGGGGGGAAGTTTCAAGATATTGATTATTGTCTGCCTATTGACTTTCGTCAGGATGAACATTTCAAGATGGAAATGTCTGCATCAGACAGCAATATCATATAGTCAGAGGGACTGGGCAGTCTCTAAAGACCTTTAAAAATGCCTAACTTTACATCACCATCATACAGGAAATTCCTGCAGTTTGTCTAGGACTGAGGGTTTTCAATTTTGTACTTGTCACTTTGATCTGGCTTCCACTACCTGAGCCTTCACCAATGTGATGAGTGCAGTAGCAACTCATTTTAGATCCTTGGAGTTCCACATCATCCAGTATTTAGAAAACTGGTCGATGCACATTGCTTTCAAATTGCCGTTGTGTGTGACCTGTCACCTGGTTTGGAGACACTCTTTCATCTAGCTCCAATTCTCAACCAGGAGAAGTTAGATTTGATCTTTTAAAATTTTGCTTACATGGGTCAGATTTCCTCACCTGTATTGGGACAGTTCATCTTCCTTCTGACAGGATCTCACAGATACTGTCTCATAGTAAGCCTATTTGAGAAGACTTTTTTGTTTGCTCGCCTCCACCACTCTCTCAGGATTGTAAATGTTGCAGTAGACCTAGTTCTCCTTAGAAGGTTTTATATGTGATGGCTCTCCAGTTCTTACTGCTAAAAATTACTGCTAGCAAGCTGGAGACTTCTTGGACTGCCTATCGATTTGGGTCCTTTAAGGGCCCAAATTTAATTAACATTCGAGTTGGTGCTGAATTCTGGACAAGCTTCTGGCAAGAATTTTGAGTCACACCCTAGAACCTCTCTCCTTCCTGTAGATGACTACAGATTCAGGTTGGAATTCACACCAGGGTTTTTTATGCAGGCTGCTTTCTAGAACTACATGGCATGTCAGCCACATAAGACATTGCCTTATCATGGCAACATCTCCGTCATTGCTCATGTCAGATGTTAAGGGGGCATTCATACCCCTTCACTTTACTTGGAAGTCTGGAACCTCCTCCATTGGTCAACTTCAGAGCAGATTAGTTTGAGAGTCTCCTACATTCTAGCAAGAGAATTGTTCTGGTGGACAGCTTGTCCAGACATTGTTGAACCATCCTCACTGAATTGTTGAGGCCCCAATCAGTCACAAAAACGTGTTTTTAACTGGGGGGGGGGGGGAGTCGTAGATTTGTTTCAAAGAGGTTGAACAACAAGCTCACTCTTTGTGTATCTTCAGTCCCAGTCAAGAGGCAATTGGCAGTGGACACCTTCAGCCAGATGTGGGACTGACTGGACACCTATGCCTTCCCATGTTTCAGAATAATGCCTGAAGTTCTAATCAGAATCAGGGCCTCCACGACATGGATCAGCTTGATAGCCCCAACACACACCAACTTGTGGCCCCAACAGTCATGGTTTCAGCAATATCTTTGACCTGTTGGTATTCACCCCTAGGGAATTACCACTGAGGAGAGATCTGCTGTCACAGCACGGAGGGACCTTCTTGGACAATCCACAAGTTCACCACCTTCATGCTTGGTGCATGTCAAATGATGTATCTACATGATCAGTTTTCAAGCAAGATTGCCAAAGGCATCTTCCAAGGCTTATGACATCAAGTGGAGAATCATTTGTAATTGGTGCAGTAGGAAATGAATTGATTCTATTCACCTTCTTTTTAACTGCAGTACTGTTGCACATTTTATTTTTCATTTTGAAGGAAAAGAATACTGAGTATCCACCATTTAGGGTTATAGAGCATCCCTCTCAAATACTCTTTAGAGCTGTATTAGGTCCACTATGGGATGGGATCCCCATTTTTCAGAACTGATCAAGTAGGCTGTGCTTCTGCCTGAGAGGTGGAACCTTATTTAATCTTTGGTCATTATTTGAAACTCCTTAGGAACCACAGAGTGAAGCTTTATTCTTTCATTATACCTTTAAAATAGTCTTCTTTCTCTCATTAGCATCGGTAGCATGGAATGAAATTCATGCCTTGTTGGTGGAAAAGGATTGTTTACAGTTCAGTGGTATCTTGGTTCAGTTTAGCCCCAAGTATCATATATATGTGCTGGGGATCATCTAGAGAAACTCCTTTACTTAGTTATGGTTTTACTTTTCTATTTGGTTAGATCAAAAGAGGAAAATTAATAGGTCAGAACTGTCATTTTCTTGGTCCCAAAGGTACAACGATATTTTAATGGGCATAATCTTGAAGTGGAGTGTTCTTTAAATTGAACTGATTTCTTACTGAGATCTTTAATGAGAATCAAAGCCCAAGAGCTTAGGACTATTGCTGGATCTTAGGCATTTCTTAATTATTCTGCTTTGGATGATGTCTTGAAAGCTGTATTCTGACAATCTCTCAATACCATCTCCATTCTGCCTTCAGTCAGTGTTACACTAAAGTGAAGGCATTTATGTCTTATGCCCAGTTGTATCAGTTGTCAAGTGATTTTCCATAATTCAGTAGAGCACCCTGACAATACATGTAAGTTCACTTTGAAAGTTTATCTTTAGGTTATTAACCTCCCACTGGGTTAGGTAAGTAATGGCGTAATAGCAGGTGATGTATTTTTGTGATAAAACTAATTTTAATTATGTAATACTTATCTAATTTACTGCATACCTTATCCCTCCCAACTCTGATGTCCTCTTTAGTCATGGTCAAGTCACCTTAGCCTTTCATGATATTATTTGTGATATCATTTGGTGTTTTCTACATGTTACCCATAGAAAATTCTTATGTGGGTATCATAACCAAAATAACAGTAGTCATGTGATAAAATATTTAAAGACAAATATCATTTTCTAGCTGACATTATCTAATGGAATCAAAATAATTTCCTTCAGTAGCTTCCAGCAACAGTAGTACAGTTAATTCCACACCTTCCAAAGATGTAACAACCAGCACAGGAGTCACAGGTGGTAATGCCACTGGTGCAGCAGTATCCACTCCATCTTCTGGGAATAGAGAGATACAGAAATACCTGTTGACAGATGCAGCTCAGAGTGTACTAGACATGGGCTACCAACCCAAGCTGGTGCAACGGGCAATTGAAAGAATACTATTAAAAAAAGGCAAGTCTTTCAATGGCACAGTATTTACTGTTTGTTTTGCTTTAGAAGAAAAGCAAATATTTATTAATCCGATCATCTTTTTTTATCAGTGGTAAAAGGTTTTGTATGTCCTTGAATTTGATAAAGATTATCTGTCTGCATAAGATACCATCATCTTAGATGGATTTAGCAAAATTCTGTGTAAAATGTTACCTTGTATATATATATTTTAATAAAAGGGGTGGGGCATTGAACTAGATTTCATTCTTATATTTTAATCTTTCCCTGCATATATTGAGTTGAAAGCTTATACTTGAGAAATAAGGATCATGCATGGTTCTCACGCTACCAGGAAATCGGGGAAAAAGTCCGGAGAAATTATAATTTTCTCCCAACCATGAAAAGTCCATGGATTTTGCAAACATTTGATGAAAGTCTGGAAAAACCCAGGAAATTTAACACCACCACTTTACACCCAAAACAATTATGTAATTGAGTCATAACTGAACTGGTCATCTGTTAAATTTATCGAGTTCTAACCAGGATATTCGGAAGTTGCAGTATGGATCATTTGGATGGTTGCCATAAATATATTTGTTGAGTCCGTCCAAATGCTCAGTGGATTAGATTTGTCTAGTAGACTTTTATTTCCACAGTCAGCTTGATATCTGTATCTTATATTATATTGAAGGTATGAAAACTAGTCTGGCATTACAAAAGGCCAACATGGTGGCGGCAGAGCATTAATGCTTACTGGATGGCCTAGCAAACTTAAAATTTAAATGGAGTCAAACCTGCATGAAATTGATATGAAATTAATTTATTTTCTCAGAAATTGAGAGGATTAAAATCATTATGTCTTTAATCTGCTGAAAGACAAGATAAAACTATGGCATTGATTAAATGTGATCTGGTACTTGCAAGTTGCATTGCTAGTTGCACGAGTACACAAATCTCACAACCCACATTTTCAAATGTTGTAGTAAAAAAATAATATTAAATGAAAGTCGTATACTAGTTGTAATAAAAATACAAAAATGAAAGAACACAAAATTCTCAATATTTATTCTGAAAGCAACTTCCGGAATTTTTTCCGATCGCGTGACTACCATGTTGACATGTGCTGTCTGCTTAATGAATCAGAATGGCCAGGTTGCTGTGACAGCAACATGCTTCTTGTCGTTCTCATAATAAATATGTTGAGAATTATGTGTTCTTTCAGGTTTTTACAAACAGTATCTGACTTTCATTTAATATAATTGAATTTTTGTACAACAACATTAAAAAGGTGTTTGTTGTTGATATCACATGACTGTGGGACTTCCAATGTCACCTTATAGATTTGCGAATCATGTGACTAATAATGCAGATGGCAAATACCGGGTCAGGTTTCATGTATGCCATAGTTTCATCTAGTCTGTCAGCGGATTAAAGACATAACGATTATAATACTTGCCATTACTGAGAAAATAAGTCATTATCCTATCGATTTCATGCAGGTATCAGTCAATATAATATAAGTTTAAATTTGCTAGGCCTGCTTATAAGTGACTATCATATGCCGCTACCTCATGCCAGCAAATTCCAAATTTTCAATATGCAATTGCTCTGACCCCACACTTCATCCTAAATGTCCAAATGTGAAAAATGGAGCGGGAATATTCGGAGGAAACCTGATTAGAAAACAGACTGCTGTTCATTTTAAGCCAGATTATTTGTCTAAAATATCAAATCTCTGAACTGAACTTGGGTGTGAAACTATTACACAGTGACATATAGCTTGAAGCCTTGGTTTCAGATCTTGAATAGAACGAAGAAGAATGAGAAATTGTCATCCCATGTACTGTATTTTAAAAATCTGTACAAGCCCCTTTATCAGTACAGTCTTGGGGACTGGTTTATCGAATTACAAGAAGACAAGTGATTTGACAGAAAATTCAGTACTTCTTTTTATACCAATACTTGATTTTGAAGGTCTATTGTCAAAATTTAAATCAGCACTTTTGTAAATGTTAAATGATGGATTTTTAACCAAATCATCTTAAGGAGTTTAGGTTGTATAAAAAATCTTGTTTGGGATTTTATTGGCACAGATAAATTCAGGGTTAAACTTTTTTCATTACAAGACAAGATTCTAATTTGTTATGTTTATTTTTTTTTTAATACGCTAATAGGAAATGTTTACTTTGTATAACATGCATACATATTGCTGTAGAATTCTTTAGAATCAAAGGTTTGAAAGACAACAAAACTAATTTATGTTCATTATGTTGTTTCCATGTAGCAACATAATGCAGGTCAGCAAAGTCAAGTTAGAATTTTCATTCTGTACATTGAAATGACTTTACATGCCAATTTATAGGAATATAATCAAACTTGTTTTGTGTGATACATTTTGTGGTTTTGTACATGATCATCTTTTCTAACTTAGATGTTTTGGAGTGTCTTAAAATAGATAACATCTTTAGATTTAGAAAATGCAGGTTTTATAATCTAAAATATTATTAAATTCCATTCAGTAATGGTCATATGTGATCCTTGAAAAAATTAATTTCATCCTGGAAAAATCCTGGAAATGACCTGGAAATTTATCTTTAGAACAGCATGGAAACCATGATCATGTGCAAGTACCTTGAATCCTGTAGATCCATTAAGTCATTCAGTAGATAATAATAATAATAATAATAATAATAATAAAATTTTTAGATAGGATCATCCAGTAACAAGTAGCATTACGTTAATATGCACAATTAAATAACGTTAAAACAGTATGTTTTGCAAGCACAATTCACAGTTTACATACATACATACATGCATACAGATTCCCTCTTCAGAATACCACCACAGGTCGATCTTCCAAACTTGGCAAATCTGTTGAGTTTTTGGGGTTGGGCGGGTCAGGGGTTAAATGGTTGGAAAGTGTTTAATAAAAAAAAAATCAGTGCTTAGATGATTTATTAAGTGAGCAAATGGAAGTTTTCATGCCATATTCAATTCACTCGAGGTTCCTCATATGTGTTCTGCTGTATTATGAAGTTCATACTTCACTCTATAATTCAGTGCCTTGTATGGAAAACCAAATTACTCTTATTATATTCCACTGGACTTTGATTCCAACATTTGCCTCATGGGAACGATAGCAGACAGAGGGTGCTGAATGATTTGAGTGAGACGCCTTGGCTGATTTTACACCTCCATGTATATCATTCTGCCTTTGTTTTCTCTATACTGCCCCCCTCCCCCCCCCTTTTTTTTTACATCATTGAAAGATTTTTTTAAAAACAATTTTTGCATTATCTTTACTTGGTAATCATCTGTCAATATGATTGGAATTTTGCCTATGGTAAATTCACAGACAATAACTGCATTTATTTTTTTCCACTCTTCAATTCGGTACAGTTACTAATGTATAAATGCTAAAAGAACAGCACACATTTTTTCTGACTTGAAGTTCAAAGTGTAACCATCAATACTGCCGGTTCTTTTTGGAGGAAAATGCATTGTCTATTTCAGCAGCTTTATACAATATAGATACACCTACCAACTTTCATGGTGAGAACACTGGATGCACATTCATTATATGAGAAAGAAAGAAATAACCAGTTTGATCCTAACAGACTTGTATTGAATAACAAATAAAACGCCAAGCAATGAATTTTATCAGTATTTAATTTACTTGACAAATGTTCAGACTGCTCTGGTGGCCTAGTGGTTAGAGCATTTGCCTCAAATGCAGGAAGTCGAGGGTTCGAACCCTGGCTGAGTCATACCAAAGACTTAAAAAAATGATACTAACAGCTGCCTTGCTGGGCGCTCTGCTTTAAAAGGTTAGTATTAGGCCTGGTTGACCTGGTGTAACCTAGCATTTACTTTTTTATTGTTCACTGTTCATTTACCCTAAAGTAAGTTATCTATTTAGAGATGTAAATGTTGAATACACTTTTCAAAATTGATTATATGACAATTGCAGGTTATATTTAATTCCTGACCTTTTTAATTTTTAATTTATTTCAAGCTAAATAGCATCCTTTGTCTTACACAACTGTAATGATAGTTTGTTGTTAGAGAGTCAAAGATTGCAGGAGTATAGTTCTTTCAGAGGCTTTTCTGAAATGTAATCAGGAATTCTGTGAAAACATGATAGCACTGCTATCTGCATGTAATAAGGTTTACAATCAAGTTAATATTCTAATTACCCTAGCATTAACATAACATAACATACAAAAGAATATGCCCAAAAATACTACCTTGAGGTACACTTCATGATATTATTGATGGTCTGGATTCTGTATCATTAAAACTGATAATTTGTTTATTTCTTGCATATGATTAAAACTATTTAATGGATGTAACTCCATATCTTATCAGTTTATTTAACAGTATTTCAGGATTCACTGCATAAAAAGCTTTTTGTTGAGCATGATCATTCCACTGTAGAAACTTTCAGACATCTGGTCCTTAATATGATTTATAAGATCTATCAAGCATGTTTTAGTAGACTGCAATCCTCGAAAGCCTGGCTAGTTCATAAAGTTATTCTTATTTATAAAGCTTCATGTTGAACATAAACTCTTCATTCTAGAATCTTGGACACAATACTGTGCATACTAAAAGGCCTGTAATTGTTTGCATGAGCCTTACTCCCCTTTTGGTAAAGAGGTCTAACTCTAGCCAATTAATGTTCATGAGGCTTAATACATTAATGTAAGTAAGTAACTGTTTGCATGATCCTTTCTACCCTTTTGGTAAAGAGGTCTAACTCTAGCCAATTAATGTTCATGAGGCTTAATACATTAATGTAAGTAAGTAACTGTTTGCATGATCCTTTCTACCCTTTTGGTAAAGAGGTCTAACTCTAACCAATTAATGTTCATCTGTGTTAATACAGTGATGTAAGTAAGTGGAATTGTGAAAATACTGGCACCATCTTTTTTAATCCTTGCAGAGATCTGATCACATGATAGATCTGTTTGATGGAAACTCAGTCAGTATATATTTCTTCAGTATGTGCAGTGGAAAATTGGTTTGGTGTTCCAGACATAAAATTTTCACTGGCTTACATGTCTCGCAACTTCTTTAAAAAATATGTATTCTTTCATTTAGGATTCACTTTTGCCCTTAATACAGTCAATTGAAGATATCTACAATGGAGATCCAGAATAAAAATAGCCCAACACCAAGTTTTCTCTTTAAATGTTAGCTAGATCAGGTTTTTTTTGTGAAACTGGTTCTAAAATACCATCTACCCTAATTTTACAAACTAGAATGCACAATTGTTCAATATTTCTTGGTTAGGAACTGATGAACTGACTGGACAAATTATATTGGAGGCTGTATTTGAAATTGAAGAAGAGACTAAGGTACAACCTAAACCCCAACAATCTGTACAGTCTGCTGAAGGACATGAAAGTATTGGAAAAGGTAACTTGTGGCTTTATTTAAAAGTTTGTCATTTTCTCATTCAAATACATTCCCAATCACATTAATGTTGGGAAGAAGTTGTGCTATTTGTTGAATCTAGCAATCACAGAAAGATGAAAATTTGTGTCTTTCCCTTTTGTAAACTTGTGATTACGAATCATGTCACTTTGTTTTAATTTGCGGCTGGCCAGCGAGTATTCTCAGTAGTCTTTTTTGTTTTTATTGATAAAAATGAGTGCTTAGGACTTAAAATTCTGTTTCAGATGAATTCTATTTTTAAAGAATAACAAGGCTAACTAATAATAATTATTTATGACTGCTGAAGACTAAGTAACTTGCATATGGTAAGTATTGTTTGGTATTGATTCTCCCTCTCGTATTACAGCAAAGTATCGATGCACCAATGTATTGATGAATCATTTCACCCCTTAATCATTTGTGCCCATTGCTTGGTTGTTTGCTCATAAACTGTTGGCATTTCTTTGGTTATTAAGCATCAGACATTGATTATTTGCATAGCTGAATGCTCAGTATGTTATTTTCAAAGCGACAATTTGCCATTCTTGCTCGTCAGTAATTTGATTAACCATGTGAACAAAGTGTCAAGTGAAGAGGTTTAGAGAAACAATGGACATGATCTTGACAGCAACCATTACATTGGGTCAGGTGCAGATGGAAGAACAAAGGGTTGCAGAGTTGCCACCCCCATTTTTACAAGCATTATAGGATTCACAGATGTGATGACTATTCCAAGAGGTGACGACAGTTGCTTGCCTTGAGTGAATTTATTCCCAATGCCCCTCTTATTTCTCCAATGATCTTACAGCAGGTGCAAATCACTCCTGCCTGACTGAATTTAGGGCCTGTAAGTCTGGGTAGATGGGGTATTTTTGGGACATGGATGATCCATTTTGCCATTAGTCCTGTTCATGCAGTGTTGTTATGACTGTCAGTCCAGATGGTCTGCCAGCCATACTTCATAAATTTGCAGAAATCTAGTACTTCAGTGAGCCATGCTGCACCATGGTAGTCAAGCTAAACAGGGATCCAGTTAGCCATTTTTGCTTTGTGGACAAATCAGGTGGTTACCAAGCCAGCAATTCAACTGACAATGAGGCTGTCTGTCCACCCAATAGGCAAGCTGACTGTTAAACATGCTGACATTTCATACCAGTTTAACCCTGGCACTTGCCTGTCAGCAAAAAGCTGTCTACAGGCAGTAGTTGGTAGGGAAAACAAATAATGGAATTTTCTGTGAGCTGTAACTTGAACCATGGCACATGGCAAGATACCAGTCATCAGCATGATTTGTAGATAATGTCTAATTGGTAATGTTATTCATGTGAAATAGTATTGCCATCGTGAAATTATTATCATGGTACTTTTAAAAAAATGGTAATACAACTTTAGATTCGTGATAGCATTCTTGCATATAAGAGAGATTATGTTTATTAATATTTTTTATGTAAATCTTTTGGAGCATAGAATACAAATGATCTCATTCTCATTCTGACTTTTGCTCAATATGCATGTCTTCCTTTGATTAGAGGAAAATAGCATGGTCAACATATTTGATTGGCTGGACAGCGATTCCACAGTGCTATTTATAGGGTCATGTGAGGTCTGTGTATCATTTGTTTACTAAGATATGATTGTTGAGATGTATATCTGAACATGAAAATATGTATGTAATTCTGTGGTTTATTATATGTGAGTTGGCTAAACAGGAAGAAGAAAACTGAATAGTCATATAGTAAAATTATTTCTAAAACAAGTTGACAGAACATACATATTTTTATACCTTTTGTCTTGTGCTCTCATAACTGGTTTTTTTTCTTTCTTGTTTTACACATTAACAATTGGTATAGTAGATGGTGGGCCAATTTCATCTCTAGTTACACGAAAATATTATGTTAAGGTAACTGGAAAGTAAGGGTTTTAGATAGCTGCTAGAAGACTTGCAGTTTGTGAAGCAGTGATTGCAGTCAAAGCCATGACACTTTCACCTCAGTAGAATTCGCGCACATGACATCGCATTATCATTAAAATTAAGAAACTTGGAAATCTGTTATTAACAACATTATTGTTTCACCTGTAAATGACAAGACAGAAGCATCACTATTTTGGCAGACAGTGCATCATCAACATAATAACGAGTTGCTGCATGCTGTGGAACACTTGATAATCTGTTTAATTGTAAACCTGTAAATGACACATACCATTTTGAAGTAATACCACCCACTAGTATTTTCCAAATTAGTATCACCACAGTCTGAAATACTTAACTACATTATGACATCACATGAATGACTCCACCCAATTGTCAATATGTTAGCAGTTCTTATACGATCGAAGCAAGTCAAATAATCATGTGGAGATCCCAGACCATCTTCTACTTTTATATCTGCATTTGGTTGGAATAGGGAAATCAGTGCTTCATTGTGCAAAAGTGATGAATTTCAACATCATTGCCAATCATTTGTTTCAGCAAAATTCTTCCAAACAATGGAGGATTGCAATTCTTGACACTGACACCAAGTAAATTCAACATGAGCACTGTCTTTCATGACAGTGTGCAGGTTGTATATACCAGAGTAGGACAGAATATCCAAATATGGTATGCCTCATCATCAGTTCGAAACAATTTTATACTTTAAAAAGTTGTTACTGTAAGTCACTGAAATAAATGTCCATTCTTAAATAGTGTATAACAAGAGCTTAATAAGTTTAGTACATTAATCATAAAAGCTGGATCATCTGTCATTAGTATGTAACATTGGCAGTGGCAGATATTACTCTGTGTTTGGTGTCTTCTGAAATGAGTTCATATTACGTACATATTTGAGATGATAACGCTTTCATGATCAACCTACTATACTATTAATGCATTTGTGTCAAATGGCTCCGATAAGTAATGATGACAATTTGTGTGACCCTCTTCATATATATGGAATGTGTATTTAGTGTTGCCCGTGTTTTTCATTCAGTCACTTCTTGTCATGTCGCAAATTGTTTTCATTCATCTTTAACATTGAAGGAATTCACTGACAAAATTAAAAATTGATTTAAGTCTTGAAAGTAAGAAAGTCAAGGTCATGTTTGAATCTCACTATTTTACAACAAAATTTATGGAGTTATGGCCCCTGTTTGATGCAATTAAGCCAGCAGTAATGATGTCCCATCTACTTAGTAGGTCCTGTTGGTAACTTTATCACACATTAGAATTCTGGTTAATTATTGCTTATATTAATTTTTTGGCCAGCATGAATAGTGAAGCAAGTAATAAACAAGATGGACAACTAAGTAATTACAAGATTTATATGTAATATGGACATGATTTAAAGACATTGGATAAAGTCTGAAGTATTAAAAAATGTAAATGAAGGAAATAAAATTACACTAAATATTACTCTCACCAGCTTGTCCTGATTGTTAGGTCTTCACCTCAAGTGAGGGAGACATATTGGTTTGTCCTGTCTGTCCTTCTGTCAAACTTTATTGTAAGCATGATGGCTCAAAACATATTGAGCCAAACCAGACCATAGTGGACATTTAGATATACTGGGTAAGTTACATATTTTCAAGTTATTGTCTATGATTGGCTCAGTCCTACACCCATTTCCTGGTCCTCCAGCTTTTTGGTGTGTGGCAGCAGGGAGCAATGGCCATGTTAATATTACCTTGTTTGGATAATCCTGGAGGCCTTTCTGTTTATTAGTACTTTTCTTTTTTTTTCAGGGGCTGAAGCAACAGAAAATGCATCATCTGAGGAATCGCAGCTTGATCCAGAAAAGATAAAGAGAGAACACAGAGAATTACGTGAAGCCACACTCTGTAAAATCTGCATGGAAAACACAATCAGTGTGGTTTTTCTGCCTTGTGGTCACCTTGTGACATGTCCTGACTGTG
Organism: Megalonaias nervosa; assembly: GCA_016617855.1. Classification (NCBI taxonomy): domain Eukaryota; kingdom Metazoa; phylum Mollusca; class Bivalvia; order Unionida; family Unionidae; genus Megalonaias; species Megalonaias nervosa. The sequence continues at coordinate 7,894 of JAECUM010008043.1, read as the reverse complement.
CCCCAGCCATGAGGAAATGTCCAATCTGCAGGACATTGATTAAAGGGACAGTGAAGACATTTTATGGCTAATTTTTATTTCATCCGAATCTTGGCATCAGCTGCTGCTTTTGTTGTTGTTGTTGTTGTAGGGTTTAATGCCATTTTTCAGCACAAGATAGGCTATACATGGTGGCCAGTATAAATGGTGGAGGAAGAACACAGGAAAACCCCGGAAAGAACCACCGACCCATGAGAAGCTACTGGCAAGCTTTCTCACATACCCACATTGGCCGAACCCGAGACTCAAACCCACGCAGACAGAGATGAGATGGCAGTGATTCGTAATGGTGAGCGCTTTAGACCACTCAGCCACTCTGGGCCCCCGGCATCAACTGTATCACCAACTATGTAAACTAATGCTGCTTACAACAGTGGTTCTGTATCATTGAATGCATGGTTTGTTTTTGATTGGCTGAGCTTGTTACCAATCTAGAGGCCAATTTTATGATCTGGTTGGAAAGACGTTTAGAATATAAGCTTATATCATTGAGATCTGACAGATTTGATAACAAGTAATTCCATGCATATTAAGATTTTTCATCTAATTGACTTATTTACACTGTGGAAGAAATGTCTCAAGTTTGATTTTGTCAAACTTCAAATATAAGCTTATACATCATCAACATTACAATGTTGGATCAATGTTGTGCAGTCATGTGATACCCGTCCCCCCCCCCCCATAGCAAACCCTGCAAGAAAACAAGTTTAAAGGAGGAGAAGCTGCACAAAAGAAATTAAATTCCCAAATGTTGGAAATTCCTAAATGTTTTTATGTAATGGTACATTGTAATTAAAGTCTAATAAAGTAAATTAGAAGTTTTATCTTCCGCATAAATTTGAAACCCACCACAGTTTGATTTACATAAGCTAGTACCATGCAGCATGGTTTATGTTTAGAACTGCGATTCCCCGGAAGCTAACCAATGCATATGTATACATAATGGAGCCTATAGAAATATTGAAATTGCTTCTGCATAGCAGGGTCATACCAGTAGCTGCTGTACTTTGCAATTAAGCTAATAACTAATTTTTTTTCAGCAGACTGCTGACAACTGGATGACATAAATGCCTAATAATGTCATTCTCTTGTGCAAATGAACCAACTGGAAATGTTCCACTTGAAACAACTGAGATGTGGTGGTGTCTGGCTGCTGCTGAAGCAGACAAACATGGCAGACATTGTGGAGATGATGTTAATGTTACTGAGGAGAGAGGATGAAATATACAAGTTCAAGAAACAGGATAGATGATGTTAGACTAAGATGGCTAATGCTTATCCAGTTAGAAGAGAGTGATTTAAGATCCTTTTATTATCAGGGAGCTATCAGACATTGGAGAGAGAGAAAGTAACAGAGACTTTACCCAGAATTCTCATTAAATGGTAGGTTAGGGCTGCTGTACAGAGTGTAATTGCTATAGTTGAACTATACTTACTCTGATCAATAGTTATTGAGGTAGATAAGTAGATATGTTTGAGTACTTGTCACAAGTTCTAGAGAAATGGGGCAATCAGCATCTAATAAACCATTTTATAATGTTCCTCACCAGGATTACAGAAATACATTTTTAATGACTGAAAATGAATTGGTTTCACTCTTAACCCAGTGTGAAGCTTTTGATGCTGTTGATTATGATTACTACAACAGTTGTCAAGTTACAGTGTTACAAAACCCTTATTACTATCATCACTGACCCCAGCCTGACAGTTAAATCAGCAGACGGGGCCCCGAGTGGCCGAGTGGTCTAAAGCGCTCACCATTACGGATCACTGCCATCTGATCTCTGTCTGCATGAGTTTGAGTTTCAGGCTCGGCTAACATGGGTACGTGAGAAAGCCTGCCAGTAGCTTCTCATGGGTCGGTGGTTCTTCCTGGGGTTTTCCAGGGTTCTTCCTCCACCAATTATACTGGCGCCATGTATAGCCTATCTTGTGCTGAAAAATGGCGTTAAACCCTACAACAACAACAATAAATCAGCAGACCTCTGAGAAAGCTTGATGTTGAGTTAAACTTATTTTAACTAGTCACTTATCTGTCATTTATCATGTTGTTTTCTGCACATCTTTTGTGATCGAAGTCATGCATTCTTTTGTCAACAGTTGATTATCAATGCACAAAATAAAAAACTAACCAGGGAGTGGTGAAAGTTTTGGTCTATGTGTAATTTGACAATTTGATTTTATTATTCAGAGATAGACATTGCATATGCATTTAGATCTCTGATACAATACCTAGAGCTCTATGTAAGAGGTTGTTCTACCTGTAAGAAGATAGAAGAAGAAAAATGTCAGTTCATACAGAATAAAATGTTAATGAGCAGTATAAAAAACTCTCTTTAGTTCATTTAAATTTGGTTAAAACTACAGCAAGTTAAATTTATTTGAAACTTCAGTATTGAAAAAGGTTTATAATCCCAAAAACAAAAGCATTACAAAAAACAGTATGCACTTTGTAGTCCAACTCCTATGATAAACTTGGCATATATATCTAAAATATATATTCCTGATATACATAACTATGACATATATATCTCGAACATGTATACCTGACATCTATACCTAGAATATATACCTATGACATGTATACCTAGAATATGAACTAAGAGAATAAGATTTAAGATGTTAGTTATTAAACACAAATATCTGTTAATTTTCATCTATATGTGGAAGACATCTAATTTGTAATGGTATATTGATATGTATATGTGTATTTTTTCTAACTCCTGGTAGACGATTTTGTTTAATTTTTATATTTTTTATTCATGATTGTAAATTGTAGAGAATATCTTTAGTTAAATTTTACCTACATGATCTGACTCCGATAAGAATGCAAATTACAAAGGATCTATAAAATGATGCTGCCATGTGTTGACAGTTATTAATAATAATCTAAAGAATAAGACTTAATGGTGCCATTGGCTTAAATTCTCTTTGGCTAATGGAGTTTTGAAGTTTCTGGAAGAATTCAGTAACTTCCCATTGGTTGGGCTGGGTCATGTGAATAGGCAAAGTCAATGCAAAATGAGTAGTAATGTATATCACATGGGGTCTATTGCAAAATAGTCACACTAGACGAGTATATAAAGAGTGAACTGCATAATCGCATCCATTCCGATTTTGGAGTCTTTCTCACTTTTGTGTTCCTGTTGTAAGTCTGCAGACGTGTTTTATGTTGTACTTAGATATTATTCAAGAGGAAAAATATTAGTTTGGACTATTCACTGGAAATAGAAAGTGCACATTTTTGGATCATAATATTATAATTCTGGAGCTGTAATAAATTATTCTAAGGAATTCTGGTCAATGCCATCTTGACAATGTCACAGTTCTTAGAGAACCAGTACACTTCTGGTTTGAAATTTATGAGGAACTTTAATTCATTTAGGACCTTCATAGACACTTATAAGGACTAGTTTGGATTCACTTTATAATACTGTAAGTTCCTCTCACATTTTTCATTTATGAATGATAATTAAATGGTTTGTTTTACAAAACTTGCTGGTTTTGCTTCTATCTGTTTGTTTATAACTATAGTCATAACAATATTTCGAATTTAAAATATTTACTGATAATTATTTCCTAAATATACTTACCATATAGGCATATCCAAAAAGTCTCGAGTGTAGAAATGGTGGAAAATGACACATGCAGATGGAGTCATAATATCAAAGAAAATGAACATAGTTGCCTAAAACAAATGTTTAATGGAACACAATCTCACCTGCATCTGTGTTCTAATGTATTCACCCTTGCAACAACATATACTCAAAAGTTTTGCTCCAGATATTTGCAATTTTTCCACTGCATTTTCCTGTGGAGACCAGAAAAGTGATCCTTTTGTCTTAACAATTTTAATGCTAATGCAGGAGAGATGATAATGCAAGTTTGAGTTGGCCAAGAAGTCAATGCAAGTGACATTGCATAAAAGGCTATGTTGTATGTGTGTCTGAGAGAGACTGAGATATACTGAGGTTTTGCAGTGGCTTATTTCTCAAACTGATAAGAAATATATGCTTCTCCAGTATACTTAGTCAAGTAACCATTTTGTTTCAAAAACTTAACTTTTGTCTTTACTTTGAGTTACAAAATTAATTAGGTTACCAGTGTAGGAAGGAAAGAGAGTGATATTTGAAAAGTCAAAGAATTGGTTAGAGATCATGAATCACACTTAATGTTTCTTTGCTGATGTTCTTTGAAAGCTTGCCGATATGTGACAGTAATGTGATATAGCATAAGCATATGGGTGATACTCTAGCATATAAATAAACACACCAAAAAAGTTTTTCATTTTGTTCTTGTTCTTATAGCCTTGTGTGTTTTGAATGGTTTTCACAAAATAAAGTCACAGTAAATTCACCATATTTTCATGTTCATATATGTATGTGTGTTTGCCTGAGAAAGCTGTATAGGCTTGAACTCGATCTCAGCAAGCATAAACTCCTGTGCTGAAACTCAATCATCTCTTATTCAGAATTAACAATGCAGGTATGAAAGTTGTGGTTGTATTTTGCTGGGTGGAGTTAACACCATTCTTTAGTCATTAGATCCCATGCAGAGAGAAGTGAGATGACATTGAAAGTCGATGCAAGCGCTTCATACAACTTGGCCACCCAGGGCCCTAATTATGAGTCTTGTATGCTGTTTGAAGAGCAAGACAAATAATATTTTGTTATCTTTTCAGGCACACGATCACAATGCTAAATGTGTGTGTGTGTGTGATTTAGATTTTTGACGTAGCTTTAACAATTTTACAGTCATATCACTACGATGCCTGCGGTGTGACAGTTTATAGTGATGTATAGCACTGGGGCATCATGCTGCAGACATGTGGCATGATGTCCCACCCAGTCACATTATTATTATTATGACATGAGCAACAATCTCCAGGCAACTGAGCTACAAGTGTTAAATAGTGTCTGATCTGCTATGCCAAAGCACTTATGGTCATTGGATATGTCTAACTGCAATGTGTTTTTGTGTGCCAAAACTGGTGATGGCACAGTTAAAGAACAGTTTTCCAATGTTTGGAGGAAATCAAGCTGTTTTGCTTACATTAACAAAACTAACACTTATAAATCCAAAGTTGAATAAAAGAACCCTAAACCATTTTATGTATCCCATTAAAAGTTAAATGGAGTGATTGTGAACCAGAAAATGAATGGGAAACATGCAAAATGAACACGGAATGATAAGCACTGTGAAACGTTCAGAGCACAAAAATATATAACATACACTAAACCATACACAGTCAATGAGAAACCATACATTAATAACCAACCATAAGCACTAAGTGGACATCCATAAACAATAAAGTTTGCACAAAGGTGATTTGTTGCTATAATAGTTCATGTTTTTTATGTGTATAAAGTATTTTTTCTTACAGTAGCGAATATCAAGTCAACAAAAGTGAGCATTGAGTACAGAAAACCGATTATAGAGTGAAGAAAGTGAATATCTGACAGCGAGAATTATGTACACAAAAGTGTCAAGTTAAAAGGTGAACATTGATTTAAAAAAAAAAGGAAGTTTAGTTTATAAAGGAGTACAGAGTAGAGAAAGAGATTATTGAGTAGACTTGTTAATAATAATTGATATGATTATGTAATACAAGTCATGTCATTTATAAAGACTCGTATGTTATACTTTGATGTCAATACTACAAGTAACATTATAATGCCTTGATTTATTTCTAATCCAAGTAATGCAAGCATGCCATCACTGAGCCATTTGTCATGTTTTTTTTTTCTTCTGATTAGCAGTCATTCTTGACAAATTGCAGATGATGAGAGCTTAGATGATCAAATGTAAAAGAAACATTTATTTGCTCATTGTATGCTGGTTTCATTAGTCTTTATTAAATTCGCTCTTCTTAGATAATGTTATTCTCAAATAATCTGCCTTCACTTGTTGACCATCTGTGATTCTCCCCCAAAAATACAAGCACTTTTTGTAATACACAATGGACTGACACTAATAATGACACTATATATAATCTTTAACGCAATCAATGCTGCAAACCATCCAGTCTATCAGTGTGAGAATACTGATTGTGACGAATGTAACTGAAGTGGCTGTATTGGTGAATATTTTTTTATGCAGTTGCTACGTCCCAACAAGAGCATTCCCGAAGTCCATTCTCTCTATTCCTCTCTCCCCCCCATACCTCAAACTCAAATGATATCCAATATGCATAATACTTAATTCATGAAATCTTGGTATGCAACAACAAAAACTAACAAGAAAGAAATGTTGAAACTAATATATTTCAAAATTGCTAGACTCTAGGCCAACAACTTTGGAAACAGTAAATTCCTTGAAAGTAGTTACTGATCCACTATGAAAAAGCATGAGTCTGGCTGCTGGACAGGCAGCAATTTTGAATGCTAAATAGGACCAAGACCACCCCATCCCTATATCCAAATATATCTTCTTTTCCATTAGAAGAATACCCCCCAAATATATATACTACCAATCCTCTGTACAAATGCCACTATTTGCAATCCAGTGTAAAATTTGCATGGGCATAAACAATTCACATTTTGTTCCTGGTAAGTCTCTATTTTTTTAAATGAATATTTTCCATGATGAACCTGTGAATATATAGTAAATCAATTAAGCTTAGTTTTCTAATATGTTAGTGAATAATGATGGAGAAGCAGGGATATTTATTATATTAAGAAAGGTTTGATAAATAACAAAAAACAAATCATTTTGTGAGAGTTGAGCTATATTCTTCAGCATGGCAGGCAGACTGCCATTTTACTGCCAAGCTAGTCGCACATGACATTGGCATACATTGTCTACTTTGCAGTTGACATGCTGCTACTGTCCAACAATCCTATTTTTGTGTTGTAGCTTTTCTTTTTTCTTGTCATGTAGATAATAACTTGCACACTGACCGCTTTTATGCACCGTTATAGGCTATGCTGTGACTCGATGGTCTTAAACTAAGTTATAGAAAAGATCGAAAACCAACAAATTTTGTAAAAATCAAGAAATATTTTATTTCCCTGGAATACAAAGTGCAAATTTAAAAAGAACTTACAGTAATGTGAATTAAATCCCAAATAGTCCTAAAAGTTTTGTTAAGAGTCCAAATGAATAGTGTTCTGAATGAATTCCCCTGGTGTTCCGAATTAATTCCATTCTTGAATGTGCTGATGTACCAATAGCCTGAATAGTTTCATGCACGGAGAATCCTGTTGTATCACAGTGATGTAATCCATAATGTCCTTGAATGAATTTGCAATAATTCCAAAATAATGACTTAGTCCAAAAGGTATCAATGAGCACATTGTAATTCTAATGAATAATTTAAATAAAAGGTTCCTCCCAAATTAAATCTGAACACAACTGAAGTTAAGAAATGAAGAATTCTGATGCAGTCAACCCTAATATAAAAACCTAAAAGCGATGGCAGGGGCTATTAAAAAATCAACATGTCTTGTTTATAGGTGATCACTACCATTTACACTTGTGAACAAAAATTTACACACAATATAGTTGTGTATCAAAAGTTGCACAAAACATAGATATACATAACAAACCCCCTCATAAAGCAAAAAAAGATTTATTTAAGAAAGCTTTCTTTTGCATATAAATCAAATGCATATGATAATAATAATAATACAATTTACATAGGAAAATGTCTTGTGAATAACAAAAATAAATATAAATTAAAACAATACAGAACTTCTATACGCATGAAAGTGCATATGTGATCTGGTTGTCTTTTCACTTGATGTGCCTAATGTATTCTTGCAACATCAAGCTCTACCTCAACAATCTCTGATTTTGTTTTTCATTTGGTTGATGAAAGGGGTTGAGATCACTGAATACAATAATCGGAAAAGGA
>JAECUM010008042.1:0-67519 GCA_016617855.1 Megalonaias nervosa | reverse complement strand
TATATATATATATATATATAACTGTAAGATATTGAAATATATCAGTGGGAGAAAATTATATCACCACAGGAGTGATATCTCTTTTAGAAATTCTATTTTACCGTTTAGGAGTTATATTTTTCCTACTGTATGTCATTCAAACCTGTATTTCCTTATTTATGCTTCTTTTTTTCTCTTTTTCTTCAGCTCCTTCTCTCTCTTCCATCTCTTCCTTCTTCCCTCTCACTCCAATAATGATGTACCGATCGTAAAATATGGAAACTATAGACCCACTAGTGTACATTTATGGAATCAATGAGGTGCCATTAATAATAGACTACTATCTAGCTTCAAGCAGTTAAATGAAGACTTCAAGCACTACCTTTACATGATTAGTTTTTTGCATCAAACATTAAAGCTATCAGTAAGTGAACTTACGTGACCCGTCGCTATTTGTCACCCATATAGTATTGTATACCTGTAATACTTTATGACAAACGGTACACATAGTTTATACAAAACAAAACCTGTAGTTAAAAGCAGTGTATCAATTTTGAAGCAGCAACGTTAACTCGCATCACAACAGTATTTTAGAAACCGATGGATAAATTGGTCGTTCGTTGATAATTAGCGCTAGTTGCAAACCGAAATTAAATGACAATCGAACATTTGATATTGATATATTTCAATTTCCTGCTATGAAATATATAGTAAGGCTTATTTTCTATTTTGGCGTGGAGATTATATAAAGCATAACTCCTACGTACTAGATGCAATGAATAAAATGTAACATACCTTTCTTTTAAAAGAGCAATATAAAAATACATGAACATGCTTGAGACGAATTAATTGTTTAATGTAACAAATATTGTCCTATAGTTTTCATAAAGTATTCAGTTTTAGAAAGCATACCCGTGCTTTAGCGTGGTTATAATAAATATAATCCTACTGTCATGTTGCAAGTTTTCTGTGGGCCATTGTCGACTATGCTGTATCAACCGTACTAAACGAATGGCAAGTAATATAGGGAAAATATTACATTAGTATTTATCAAATATTTCTTACAACATTTATTTAAGATAAGCGATTTGAAATCAGTGTATAACAATACAAAAAATTGGATTAATTTGTTAGGAAAATGTTTACCTAGCTGACCGTGGCTATCAATCGTTGTTAGAGGTTAAATGATATTTAATTGCCTAATTATGATTTGTAGCATTGCAAAAATTTGTGGACGGCTGTATACATTCGTTATCTGTCATCTATTTGTATAACACATAGAATACCTAAAATTACGGGGATTTTCATAGATACGGATAAATTAAGAAGGCGTTTTGAAGAGTCACTTTGGCAATTTAGGATAGATACCTATTGGTAATAAGCATGCGTCGTATGATCATATATAGTCATGAAACTCTAAAATTTTCCTTTGATTTTTGATTTGGTGATAAAAATTGTAAATTGTGCTAATATCAAGGAACTGATATCCAAAATAAAAATAAAACGATTTATTTCATAATATGAAAAGAATATCTTGGACAAAATGTGTTTTCTTTTGTTGCTATTTTTTCTTCTAAATATGAATATAGCAAACTTGCTTTGACACATGTTGGATATTTTCATTCACAGGATTGATAAAAAATAACTATAGAGAATGGAACTATCGTTACATTAACAACTGCATGCGTAGTTGAAATATTAAAGTGGCAAATTTCCGAGACGTATTGTCAAGCACATACTTACTCCTTTGACAGCTGTGTTGGGCATGTTTAATCGTTGTCACTGCATAATGAAAATTGTTTCTGAAGAAATATCATAAATAATAACGTTTTTGTGCTCAAATAAAACACGAGTTTGAATTGTGCGAAAGGTGAGAAGGAACTGAAGTATTATAGTTAAATGTACAGGCAACATATGGTGTATTTGTATGTCCAGTACTATATAGGTTGTAATGGTCACACTTACATATTTAAGAGTGCAACCAATGCTTTTGTAGAAGAAAGAATGCATAGGCTTCTTAAGTTAGAATCGTGAGTTCATGCTGCGACCACGTTATGCAAAAGAATATATATAACCTGCAAATGTTATTCCCTTCGATGCCGAAGAATTTATGTTTCTCGAAGAATTCAAATATTCTATCCCACAAAAGAAATTGACAGTCTTGTCGCTGTTGTCACTCCACGTGGTGTAGATGGGGAGAATGAGACTGCTTGTAAAGATTTGTTCATGGAATGAACAATTTCCTCCTATTCCTTTCATTGTTTCACTTGTTGCGCTGTACAGTTGAGTTTCCTTATCTTGCAAATACTAGAATATAAAATATAAAGTGCAACTTGTTTAACCTGAATTATTGAATAGGAATATAGTTGCCCTGGATTAAAGAAATACGTTAAGAGTTTGGATACTGTACTATCTCTTAATAATGGAAACAGTTGTATGGAAAAATTACATGATGGTATAACTTTCTGTAATAGTCAACTAGTCAGGCCATAAGTCTCAACGTCACATTATATTTCTTGTCTTAGACTATCTACGTGAATCCAAGAATACAATTATAGCATTTGCACGACTACTTCAGTACGATACATCTAAGCAAAGATTGTACTATATGCATTATATAGAAAGCGTAATGTGCAACGTCGGGCACTTAAACTATAGTATGTACAGTAAATAAGTCATGGAACTTATTCTGCAATTTTTTATATAATACGAGAGTGATATATATATATATATATATATATATATATATATATATATATATATATATATATATATATATAACCTTGGTTCTGATTATTAGATTTCTATATCTGATTCATTTTATAGGTCTCAATAGTGTTTTGTGTACTTTCTTAATTGAGAAATCTAGAATTCTTATATAGGAAGGAGACTTGGAATGACATTCATTGATTTCAGAAATAATTTTATTAATTGTTCCTGCATACAACTCCCGCCAAGTAAAACTTCAAACCTTTCGGAACTTGTGACTGATTGTTTAATTTAAAGGTTTGTACTATCGTAACAGTACATTTATACTCCGTAGTAAGAGTTCATGGAATCAACAACTTTCAAGGTCAGAATGACAAGCGTGTATTGATTGAGAGTCTCGTAAACATGTACGGGAATTAGTACAATTGCCCTGACGTGCGCGCTCTAGCGTTTGCGTCATTCGTTGAGATTTGACGGTCAGACTAGGACTGTTATTGTTTAGCGTTCGTACCAGTGAGATGAGAGGAAAATAGTGATTTACAAATGTATATTTGTTGGATATAGTAGAGCAGAATAAAAATTGATTTAAACAGTCAGTATCATGGGATTAAGTGATTATATTCAAGAATTTAAATATCTAATTTCTATCGGTTATTGTGAAACTGTCCAGGACTTTCATGATAGTCTTCATTCCTGAGATTACATTGAAGCAAAAACATCTGAATTAATAATTCACATGAACTTAGTAGTGTTATCACTGTTACACATAAGCATTTATTACAAGTTGCGTTCGGATTACTTTATATCAGTTTTCGGATTAGTACAAAATTGATGGAACATTTCAGGAGTATTAGTATTACATGATCAAATACTAGGAAATCATATAATGTTTTATTTTTAATTCTTCACTTGGATTTTATATTTTATTTAAATAAATTCATATTTTGGAAACTTGAATGTTTGTTGGATTTACCTGTATCATGGTACTTACGATCAATATATATATATATATATATATATATATATATATATATATATATATATATATATAAATAGAGAGAGAGAGAGAGAGAGAGAGAGAGAGAGAGAGAGATGAACGAAATTATTTAAGTGTAAAAAGAACACGTTTTATTTCAATGTTTCAGCTGAAGTTCTAAGAGTGTGTGTTTGTGTGTCTGTGTGTGTGCGTGTGTGTGTGTGTGTGATATTTTTAACACAGTTTTAAGAAAATTTCAGTCATATCGCTGCGATGTCTGCAATGTGGCAGTTTATAGTGATATCTAGCACTGGGGCATCATGCCGCAGACATGTAGCTTCATATCCTACCCAGTCACATTATCCTGATACGAGGCCGACCAGTTCTAAAACTAACCTTAATACTGAGCGTCTAGCGAGGCAGCTGTAAGTACCATTTTTATAAGTCTTTGGTATGACTCGGCCGGGGTTCGAACCCGCGACTTCCCGCGTCCTAGGCGGACCCTCTCACGATTAGGCCGTCAGAGCAGTGAAGTTCAAAGACACAAACCACACGCACCAATCAACTAAAGGTATCCAGTATAACAGGTACCTTGCAAAACTTATGAAAATTTGTCAACAAATTGTTCTAGAACATAACAAAATATTCTGTCAGTATTTTACTGCTCCGGACCAAAAATATAACATATTAAACAGAGTATGGCCATAAACAGTGTAGCAAAATGCACCTGTTTAAGTGTTAACATTGATATTTTTAACATATATTTCTTAGTTTAAGAACAAAATATTAACCTTTTGAAACATTTTTATCAAGCTTGTTTTCTTAGTGGAGATTAATTTTGTAAATATATCATCTAAAGGGTTGATATACATCTCGTCGATATATTTCCCTCTTCATTTTGTATAAGAAGTACATATACAAACAAAATCATACACATCTTCTACACTCTACACACTTCATATTTTCTTTAAGAAATACGATATTTTGCATCCCCTTTGATTTCTTTCAGTATTAGTTTGTTTTCGTCGTTCAATTATTAAATCATGTTTAGGACATTGAAATGATGCAAAAGTAATTCTGAGGATGAAAGATAAATCTAATGTTAAATATTTCTCAATTTCGAATAACGACTTGTACTGGTTAGACTAAACATATTTTTAGTATAGTTAAAAAATTGTTTCTGTCACCAATTTCTTGCGCTTGCCATGCATAACCAAAACCATGAGCAAAAAATAAAATACTCTTAACTTTACTGGCCGATAGGCTTTTGCCAGCATCATCCGGTTTTACCATGATATAATATTAGAAGAGATATCTTTTTCTTGGCGTATGTATAGTTTTAGTCCAATACTTTTCGTATCTGAGCATATAGGTTGTGTTCAAAGGGTATCGTCCACTTTCACCAAGACAACTATAATTATTCACAGTATTTGGCACATTGATCTATCATTTACAAAAGCGTTGATGAATTGCTTTTATTATTATGCATAAGTAGTGATGGGGGAACTATGGCCTCACATAGCCTCTGATGTTAAATTTGGTTGTTTGTACCGTAGCCTCAAGATTTATAGCCTCACGTAGACTTCTATATTAAATGTAAGGGGTTGTACCGTAGCCTCAAGATTGAGTATAGGGTCAATAGTAATGGAACAGGTACAGTGACATCACGGTACTGGAGATTGGTAACAATGTTGCAAGTGGCTGACCTGAATACGCGCGGCTACCTAGGTAGGGACAAATATAATAAGACATAGACATAGACATAGACACATATAGACACACAAATAGGCAAGAAAGAATACATCTTTTAAAGATATAGGATTGGCCCTGAAAAGGGCCTTTGGGTTCTTCTTCTATTTTCTCCACTTCTTCCACAGCTCCTCACATTCTCTGTCATTCCTTTCTTCTTCTTCTTTTCATCGTCTGGCATCTAGTCTGGATGTCCCATAGATCTAAATTTTTCCTGCACCTTGATCCAGTTGTTGTTCAGTCTGTCAAACTCCTCTTTTTCCAAGAACAGTTACCCAAACGTTTAATCGTTGTCATCGTGAGCAATGCAGCCCTCAACGAAGCCCACGATCAAAATCCTTTCCAGTTTAAGCACTACAGGTATCCAAGATCGAAGTTAGTCGCGATGGCAAGACCTTGTGCACCAGACCCTTCGAACCTAACCTTACCCAGAAGAATTACTTGAGATCGTACTTATCCCTGCACGAAGCTACCGGTCAGATAGGAACCAACACCAGGCACGGAATTACGTACGAAGATTATGCAGGAGGTTACACTTTGTGGGCCTTTGATTTCACTGCAGACCAAGGCAGCAACGAGGTACAATTCCACCCTATAAAATCCGGTCAACTGCGTGTGGAACTTCAGTTTGCAGACTCTCTAGCAGAGACGGTGAACGGCATCCTGTATGCCGAATTACATAATACCATAGAAATCAACAGTTTGAGAGAAGTCATTCTTGACTATTAGAAACTACGGAAGACTCTTATCCCTCTTTGAAAGGTAGAGAATCTTTGGAAATGGAATGGGAAGATACCGTGGAGGCAGAACCCCAAGACCAAGACGAAGACGAAGAGGAGGAGGTAGTCACCTCAAGATGGCCCGAACAAGAACAACATGTAATGTCCTGTTTTGCCAAACACCTGGCGGATAAAATTACGGAATTGAAAAAGAATGATTGTTATGGATGTCAAAACGATCATCCCAGTCAAATTCAAGACGATAAGTGTCTGAACTTCATTACCGTTTGAATAACAGTTCGTACACTGCTTCTTGGAATCCTCTGGCGAGTGCTAAAGATGAACTACCTCATCGCAAACCTCAAGACCATCAAGCTTATGTCATCAGCACGGACGACAGTCATCTCCCAGGAACCCACTGCGTCGCCGCCTACTTCTCTAAAGAGGATTGTGTGGAGTATTTTGATTCGTATGGATTACTCCCTTTGGAAGACGACATCATCGACTTTATGAGAAGAAATGCCCCGACGACACGATTCAATAATGTGAAATTACAAGGCACAGATTCCATGGTGTGTGGACAATATTTTGTGAATGTTCTTCATCAACACAGTCTTGGACATTCTTTAGAACATTTAGTCACTTATTTTGATAGTAACTCTTCTAGAAACGATGAGAAAGTAGATCGATGGTTTTGTGACCATGATGGCTATCTTTTGTCTTAAGTTAGGAAACGTAGTGTACATCAATGGTCTCATGACTTCCATCAGTGGAAATCTGATTTAATTTCATAACGTTGTCAACCTTGTCAAAAAGAAATTGTTTGATATTGTTAATTGCTAGATGTTAGTTGTTTGTTCAATAAAAAATGTTGTGTTTTAAAAAACAATGTGTCTGTCGTTTGTTTTCAAAAAACACTGTGAATATATGCTCTCTGACTTCTCTGTATCTCTCACCATGACATTAGCTATCACAGTGTTCGGACCCGACAAAAACTCAGTAGGTATGTTTTCTATCGCGTCCGCGTTTGAACCATATAAAGCGAGGAAGTCTCTAGTCTGTCCATCCATTGTTGACTCGTCAACCTACGAAGATGCCTTCAAGACTAGCCAAGCTGAACGAAGCTTACGTGAATTTACATCGTGTCAGGCAAAACCTGATACCGAAGCCTGAAGAGATAGAAAATATCTTCAGAGAGGAAATCAAGGAAGAACAAGAAGAGAGGACAGAGAAGTATAGCCTTCAGAAGCATCAGAGAGAGCAGCAGCAACCACAGCAGCAGCAAAGATCAGCAGGAACCAGACAAAGGTTTTGTCGACTGTCGTGTAGACACCAAGGATTTCCAAGGGTCTGGCGTAGAAGACAGAGGGAACAAGTCTTCACTATCCCTCAAAGTGAAGACTGGGTGAATGAAGCCAGCCGACCACCTTCTGCTTTACAAACGACAAATGTGAATTGGATCAATGATTGGTGTAGGAGATGTGTCTGTGGTGCCAGACCTGGGACGTGCCAGCATTAACAAGGTGCATTTGGAGTTAAGAAAAACAGCTCTTCTCAGGGCTAACCAGATCTCTAGACAAGAAAGACTATTCAAGTTGCCAATTTGTGTAAATGTGGAGTAGTGTAACTATAAACACTCACTCCTTTACTGGTGTGTGTGTGTGTGTGTGTGTGTGTGTGTGTGTGTGTGTTTTGCTGTGCGCACGTAACTGTGTGGATAGTAGAGTGTGTGGTTTATGCGTTTGTGTATATAGTAGATTTGATGTGGTACAACCCTCTAAATTTAACATAGAAGTCTACGTGAGGCTATAAATTTTGAGGCTACGGTATAAACGACCAAATTTAACATTAGAGGCTACGTGATGCTATGTTGCCCCCATCACTACTTGCATATCTCATTTGTATTTGTTAGTTTTTTCTCCGTGATTACATGTTTTGTGTAATTGTATTTTGGACTTGACCTTGTCCAAAATCAAGTTCAGTGTGTACCTGACCAGTGACCTTTATTTTTAAACAAATAATACATAGTTAATATTTCTCTATGAGTGTAGATTAAATATTGGGATATTTAATAATAAGATAAATATGATTAATTGAGTCCGTTTGTGGGACATTGAAATTCCCCATCATGCATCAGTTGTTTCTCATGTTCTTTATTATAATTTTAGCAACAGATCTTATCTTCTTTAGAACTTAGAAATTTTAGAAAAGGAATATTTTACCGTTATCCTGGTTCTACGTCCGTGTCTTAGCTTTCTGTATGATGCTGTCTGATTGAGAAATTGCTCATTCTTGCATTTAACATCTGAGGAAGAATCAGTCTTATTGTTGTGTTCAGTATTTCATTCGGGTGGAAATATTTATTCAAATTACTATTCACTGGAAATACCAATTGCCCATCTATAATATTCTTGGACTGAAACATTAATTTGGAATTTTAGTGATATTAGACAGGACAAGTTTTAGATTATATTATTGTTATATATCAATATACTGTTATCACATCGTCACACTACAAGCCACTGGCACAATAACATACTAGAGACTACAGGTACTTCAACACATTCAGTATTTGAACTTATTTGGAATACCACCGGAATTCAGTTGAACTTTATACATTTGGACATGTGATAAATCTTTTAGGACTATTTGGGATTTAGTTCGCATTACTGTACGTTCTTTTTTTAAATTTTTACTTCGTATTCTAGGGAAATGCATTATTGTTGAATTGTACAAATCTTATTGGTTTTCGCTCTTTTCTCTTACTTAGTTTAAGACCATGTAGTCGTAGTATTATATTACTGTTGAATATGCAAAACCTCCCAATTTCTGAACCGTAACATAATATTGATTTCACCATAGCATCAAATATTTTAAATACATCATATACATGTAATCTTCCCAAACAATTGTTGATGACTAAAACTTCTAGATGCTGCTTTTAACTCTTGTGATGCCAACATATGTTTCGCCTTAGTCTATATCAACATCAATGTGAAAAGTAGTCCAACCTATTTATAAAAATGATTCCGCTTCAATGGGTTTGCCCTTATAATAGCAACGTTCATAATGTCTTAGAAAACCACCATTACGAAAGACAATATTTTTGCTACATTAATTTTCATTCTTGTTTCAACACAGAATTCATCCGTGGCATTAATTTGTTGTTGCAATAACGGTACAGTTTCAGCACAATTAGTCACATCATCTGTATACATTCGGGCAACGATCTCTGGTTTATTCTCTGTGATGAAAATACCCGCATCATACTTACTTCGTAATGTTTGAACAAACGCAAAAAAAGACACAAAATGGAATTGGGGTTAGAAAACATGTTTGTATTGTTCCCACATTGCAGTTCAGATATCTGGCAAGTCCTTGTGGTGTTCGTACATAGATTTTCAAACAAGAATACATATTTTTCAAACCTGTAAAACATATCCATCAATTCCTTTCTGTGCAAGAGAAAAACAATCAATAAATAACAGTAAAACCTATCAACACATTTTCATCTATACTTCTGAATAATTACATACAAACTGAATATATTAGCACAGGTCCCGTAGTGCTGTCGTAAGCCTACCAGAGACTCGTCTCTTAGATGATTGCTTTCTGCCAGTCTGTACAACTGTTTGTTCAAACAGATATAAATAATCTTGCAGAGTGCATTTATTAGAGAAATACCCCTGTAGTTGCTTGGGGCATTCATACTCCAATTCTCAAATATCAGATATATCATACTTTTTTACCACTACTTTGAAAATTACCTCAGTTTCAAAGATACTATTAAAGAGCCCATTAAGAAATGAAATAATGCATTTAAAGTCAACTAATAGCAAACGACAGGAATCTTGTCGGGATACGGATTTATAATTTTTAAACAACGAAGGCTATCAGCTATATTTTGTTTTGTTATTGGTTAATTCAGTTCGAGATTGTCATTCTCGATTCTTGCAGTACCGTCCTTGTCATCCATATTTTCATGTCTGTTAGAATCTGTTAGACTTAAAAGGAACGATCATACTCAAACCAGTCATTCTTTGTTACTTTAGATTCACTTACATTTACCATGTTATAGTATATTCACTTTAACGCTTGTCAGAAATTGGGGGGGGGGGTAATTTCTTTATTTATATGCTTATCTCATTGATTTTTCATGTAATGACGTTTTCATATGATAACATATCTTAAACGAGTTTCTACTGAGAACGTCTAAATGTATAATTTGGTTTGAAAATCTATATTTTCTTAAAAGGTGAAATTGCTCCAGCTTAGCATTATCACAGTCTTTATCCCACCATTACCTTTGCGGGAAACGAGGGACTTCGGTCTCTGCGTATCAACACCAATTTCCGAATATAAAAACCTAAACATGTTTTACACAACTATTGATATATAAAGTAGTACATTTGGACTTGTTCAATTAATTTCTACTCACAATGTCGAGTGAGGAAAATTTTGTCAATAAAGTGTTTTGAGTCTGTGTGTGTTTTGACCTTTGGAAATACGAATCCTTCATTCATATTGAGGTGCTTTTCGATAGTAATACAAGAAATAATTTTTGTTATGCATGAAAATCTTTAGCATGAGAAAGATTACGAAAACGTTAGAAAAGATACCAACATCTTTCATTTGGAATCTACAGTATTTCATGTAGCAAAGTTTTGTACCCAAACCTAGCCATGATGATCTTTAGGTCCCAATGCCCTCTTAGACAATATCAAACAATGTACTTACAGAGTAATACCATTTCATACTTGGGGCAGGATATGTGCATGTATCTGTTTGACATTGCAGGGTAACATTGGATCTGGCAAGGTCTACCTCTTTATCCCCTCCGTAAGTGAGAGACAGGTTGCTTGGAAATGCTTTGAATAAAAGAGATGATGTTTTCAGTCGACACTTCTAAAATAATTATCACGGATAAAAAATGGTTATGTTCAAGGAGAATATGCAAAGCATTTGATTGGCAATAGGTGTTATATAATGCAGTTCAACACAGTTCCAATGTTTGGACTTTCAGTCTGAGAAAACCTTACATTTCTTGAAATGTTGTATGCAGTGATAAAGCAGTGTCTTTGTACTCCAGGATCTATATTTCTTTTGGAACCTTGAGACAAATAAAACTAATACACACTGATTAAAACTATTATGTACGTAGTAACTTTGCAGATATGATATGTATAACTTTGTTATTACAAGGAAACGAGGCTTTCCAAGTTTCCTTTTAATGAAAAATTTCTATAACGAGTGGTATATCATTAATACAGCGTACATACTAAACATATATTGTATTTATATCCCATACAAATGCAAATCTTTACCTCTTCCGAATCATCTCAGTCTACTTTGCAAATGATAAGTCGCTTCTTATATTTTCTGAATTTCTGCTTTCATTCATATTGATTAAATGAATATAAGACACACATATGATTTAAAAATGAAAGATGGTTTAAATGAAGAAAGTAGAGCACTACAAACACAGCATGGTTAAGTACTTGAACAGTGAAAGCGCAGAATGTTGAAACTAGTGGGAAATATAAATTAAGCGAAACGAGGAACCATCAAGAGGTAGTTCAGATATTTAAATGTGTTACAGTTGATCTTAGTCATTATCATGATAATTAACATTACTACCAAACATACAATTATTTCTTTATTCAAATTCTAACTTTCCCCTTTCCGTTGGTTTGTGTGACCATATTTGCCCTTATTCATAGGCATCATCGCATGACACATGCGAAAATCGGGCACGCTTGTGTTTTCACGGATGATTTTCGCTGGTATCCTTCTACGATGGCCCAGAGAGAGAGAGAGAGAGAGAGACAGACAGAGAGACAGACAGACAGACAGACAGACAGAGAGCATCGTGGTAGTGGGGTCGGTGAGATGTACCATGAAGGCATTTCTTTATAGCCCATCCCAATGTAATTCGATTAGTCTGCTGCCTCGCAGGCTAACTCAGTGGGAGAGGAAGGCTGGAGGGAGGGGCAGGGGAGAGTAGAGCAGTCTTTTGACATTTGAATATTAAATAATCCGTTTTCAGACCCTCATTAATATGGGGGGAGGGTTTGGGAAGAAAGAAATAAAGAAAAACAAAGCATTAAATAGATTAAAGTATGTGTCTTCAAACCCAAAATGTACGGAATAGTCTGGACAGGCTATATTGCAACTTTGTATCATTGATATTCCGAACACTGTATTAAAATCAAATAGACCGTGTACATCTAACCGTTACGAAGTCCGCAGGTTCTTGTAATTTACTTAGTGCAAGTTCAATTTTCTTTTTCTCTTTCTTACTCCATTGACTTCCTCTCATTCTCTCCCTTATGCATGAGAGAGAGAGAGAGAGAGAGAGAGAGAGAGAGAGAGAGAGAGAGAGAGCACGGAGGATTTCGACGAAATTGTGTCCCATGTTTAATTCAGTTAGAAGACACGGTTTATTCGTATTTTTTCGTTAGTTTATTACATAACTAACTATTAATCAGTGAAAAGTCAACACAGATTTGGGGATTATAGAAGCGAGGGCCTACTGTTGAAACATAACGTAATGTTGAAACAATATTTATATTAGCGTATTAATGCGCCATGGGCAGATAAAACTTAATGCTTAAACCGATTGTTTAATATACTTGGTTATTTGCCATTATTACTAGGGTTAACCCTAAAAAAAGAGTAAAATGTCAGTTTATCCAGAATTTGCAATTTTGTAAAAGTACACAATGACCTCTTTACAGCTGTTTTAACAATAGCTTTCAATTGCAATATTACTTGTGCAATGCCTTGTCGGGAAATGTTTAGAAACATATTATTTTTAACTGCCGTACCTCCTCTCTTGCACACATTTTGTTGTCGCACTAGGACATGAATGTTAAATAGCATATGACATTTTGTGACGTGATGGTCATTGAGGATGAATTTTAAACCTTGTTAAAATACTTGTTATACAAACATTTAAGACTCAAATACATTAATAAGTGTTACAGATACAAACCTAGTGTTTTCAAGAAAGCCAATATCTAAGCAACAATAATTTTAATAGCAGTTTAATTTAGGTTTTGAGTCAAAAAGATTACAGTAACTGAAATATAAATGAGGTGCATAAAGTCGTAAAGCTATAGGTATTTTGCATCTACCAGTTTTTTTGTCCTTCTTCATTTTTCATTTTTTACTTTTTTTAAAAAACCATCGTTTCTGGTCATTTAGCTTTCAAGACTTATTCGGCGTATTTTCGTTCCTAGTTTGCTCATACTGCTTTATTTGTCACATTTCTGTACCGAGAGCCAAAATTACCTCATGGTCGGATACTGTCATTAGCCTTTGCGCTTATGCTTAATAATAATAATAATAATAATAATAATAATAATCTTTCTTTAACGATGATCCATCTGCCATGTGGTCCTCGTTTCTTAAAACAGATTTATTATACAGAATGGTCTCTTACACACACTCAGGTATGCATGCAAACCAACTCAGGCATAGATCAGATAAAACATTCATAGATTATGGCTCTACACCATGCTAAGATTTCGTATTGGGAAGCATTAAAAGTATAACATTCCAGCTGGTCAAGAAATACTTTCTTTCAAGAGGTTTTAAATGAAGCAATGGGATTTGAATTACTTATCGCCATAGATAAAAAAAATTCCAAAAAGTAGGTGCTGATACAGTAAAAAAATTTCTGAAATGGATCTTTTTGACCTCGGAATCTTGAGTTCGTTAGTTGTTGTTGATCGGAGATTACACTCGGTCTTTAATGATCGTAGTTCAATTATGTTTGAGGTGTAGGAAGGGGAAAGATGATTAGAGACTTTAAAGCAACGAATACGTTTTCGTATAGGTTGCCATTGTAGAGCTGAAAAAAAGACATTCTAGGGAGTAGTAATAGGAAGTTCAGAATTCTTCGTGCAGTATATATATATATATATATATATATATATATATATATATATATATATATATATATATATATATCCGAAAAATAAATTTCAAGCGAGTGCGGAGGTAGAAAATTCCTCTTTTGACTAACATTATGCATCGTTATGTCAATTCCATCTCAAATGTTGATCCATGCTGATACCACGACGATTCTGATGTTTTACCACAAGACAAGTCTAAACCATTTAATGTTAGAGGTAAATATATGTTAGTAGATAGCTGCCTTGTTCGGATTTTCATACATTTCATTTTAAATCCATTGATATGCATTCTCTTTTGTCGACACCAAACGGATAAATTGTTGAGGTCGATTTGAAGTTTATTTTTAATGGAGTCAAGGGATTTACCAGATGTCTTTAGAATCATTAGTGAAAAGATTACAGAACACCGGAGACATGGCTACGTCATTGATACAAAGAGGAAAACGAAGACGCTATAATATAGAGACCTTTTAGGAATAACACTTAAAATATGACTTGAATATGAACTATATTTACCCGTACAACAATATAGGGTCTCTTAGTAAGTTACGACGTGAGCCAAGCAACTGAGTTTGAAGAAAACTTGAAGGTTGATAGTATTGTAATCAGCAAAGAATTGTCAACAAAATCTATAGCCTTTTTGTTTAAATCAATGAAGATTGGGCCAGTGCTTCTAGCAATTAAGGGTTAAATTTAGTCAAACATACTTTTAACAATAACTTTTAACCAAATTATACATTGTTTTATTTGACTAACCTTACCCATAAGAGACAAATCAAGTCTGATGTTTCAGTTTCACTCGAGTAACTAAGAGCTTCATGACATAATATGTGCAATGTATTCATGTTGGTGACGCCTATTGAAAATAAACTAATTTTAATCAAAACTACTAAGAACTAAACTGAAAGGTCATTAAGCAAAAATCGTAGCCTAAACTGACTGGTACGAAGGGTTTTGAGATTTAAATCATTCAGTCATAGGACACTAGCTCTGTTTTGATTGCATCAGTACAATTTCGAGATTTGCAATTTCTCATTTCTAGAAAAATTGGATCTTCATTTCACAAAATTAAACGTCCTCCATTTCTGTTAGTTTCAAGTATGAGAAATCAGACAATGAAGTTTGGATTAAAATGAAGAACAACCAGCTAGGGTGTGAATATAGCTGTAAATTGATCGTGCCAAGTGCAATCAAAAGTACTTTATCCAGCGTTAACTTATTTAATTGTATCTAGAATAATATGAAAAAAGAGTAGGTGACTCACATTTTACACTACAAGTGGACACGCATGAAGCACTTGTCAATTATGTATCAGTATGTTTGTAGCTCTAACAAAAATTAACATTTATCAGTAAGATGAGAGAGGTTAAAAATGGCATATGCAGGCTTTGGATTCAGTTTTACTGCTGCCCCATAACTGAATGGTGATTGATATATTGGTAGGATTTTGTTACATAATTTTGCTTTAAAAATTCATGAGTCACATTACATATGAATAATGAATGTCGATTATAGATAGTGTAAAACCTTTTATGTAGGAACCAGTCCACAATGCTAATCAAATACCAATCATATTTGCACTTTCAAACACTATTAAAGTTTGAAATTGCCATTCAAAATGTGTATACTGACTATAAACCAATATTTCAATGCTATCTGCTGCCCCTGACGAACATTTCCATGTTCCCTGATCTCTGTCTCTGTCAAGGGATGCAATGGTTATTTTTGCTTCGTGATTGGTCGCTCTGTACACATAGCTACCATCTTCATTTTGTTGAGGTAGACAAATCCCATTGTTACAAACTGTCAAGCCTCTGCTATTAAGATAAATAGCAATTGGTTCAGGCAAAGTCGAAGAACACGAAATTGTAGCCATATGCTTCTTCTCGAGTAAAGCTGGACTTGCGGTTAACGTTAATTTACCTGTAATTTAAACAAAAATGCGTCTCGTTGAATGAATGAATATTATTATAGTTGTGAGGAAATATTAAAGTAGAAGTGACATAAAAATTAAAAATAATTCAACACACTGACACAGCTTGCCTTCTTTTATGGCAAATAACATATACAAACACAGCTTGCCTTCTTTTATGGCACATAACATATACAAACACAGCTTGCCTTCTTTTATGGCACATAACATATACAAATCATTACTTAGTCGCTGGGTGATACGATGTATTTGATTTGATTTGATTTTCATAGTATGGACTCGTGAGCTAAATGAATAGCATGTATAATTTGATTTTTGTTGAGCAGGCCATAGCGTCTAAAGAACGAAATCAAAACTTAATGTAATCATATGTAGCAAAAAATGTAGACACATTTCACATGTTATTGGTAGTAATGACTTGCATTCCTTGACTTAGCTGATTACGTAAAGTTTTAGGATTACTAATAACGAAAGGATATGAACGGAGGGACTCATGTATATCAATAAAACAGACACTAATAATGTCGTCGTTCGCAAAGTGACACCCGTGTCATCCTTTGCTGATGATACAAATTTATTACATTGCATGAGAAAAGATGTATTAATGTGCATAACATATTTTACCGAACAAGTTGGTGAAATAGTCATATATGGAAGGACCCAAGAAAAGAGAAACACATGTCAAAATGATTACATTTTCCCCTGTCTCCTTCTTTCTAAACCTTTCTGACTTAATTACCCATGAACGGATGTATCTACTATAAACTAAATTGCTACCTCAGCTTGGTAAAGTCCATAATATCAATTGTTTTAGTTTTATATATCAGTAGTAGAGGGGGTTAGTATGATTACCCATGGGAATTATAATTACATGAAACATTTCGGTTGGTATGGCCCTCTATGGGATTTAAGATGTGTATCGATGTGGCCACCTGTCGTACTTAACATTTGGGCACAACATGTGGGCGATATTGTCCCCATTTAAGAACTAGCATAACAGTAAAGTTGTATGGCCACATGAAGAATGTAAAATTGCCCTTAATAATTGGGTGTGGTAACCATTAGAAGCAAATTAAAGGTACTGAAAATTTGGGGTTAGTATGGTCACATTTGCGAACTAACATTACTGCAACAATTTGGGTCAGTATCGCCTACTACAGTAATTAATTTTAAAGTAAACATTTGGGTAAATATCGCCAAACATGGGAATTCATGTTTACTGCAAGCATTAGGGCGTGTGGCCACATAAGTAAATTTAACGTAATGGTGGCAATGAGTTTCTCCTCTGTGACCAAACATTACTCTGTCCTGTTACACCTATGGAAGTTTAACATTACGGATGCCACAATGACCACAATGGGATTTTGACATTACGTTTAGGACCCTTTGGACCTAATTAAACTTCAACAGTAGTAGCAGTTCATAATCTCTGATGGGAATCGAACTTTAATTTATGACATTATGGTGATCATGTGTTGGCGTTCTTTATTCTTTATTTCAGATAATTATGGAGTTCACGAAACTTTTAGATTATTTATGGTACACTATGTAGCATTACGGATGTCACTATTGGCCTATGTGGGTATTTCAACAGCATAGAGAAATACAGAATATAGACGTCAAAAGGCAGATAAGAACTGCACTAAAAGTCGCTATAATTGCATTGTCTCCTCTGTGTGCTAATGGTACATTTCCATAGGGTCTCATGGTGTACCATAGGCAGTGTTAGAATTCCCATAAAATTATAATATTCCAGATGTAATGTTCATATCTTATAAGTGGAACAGAAACCGCTAATGTTGTATTCCCATTAAACACCGTGTGTCACATTGTGTGATATAGTATCGCCAATAATATTACGTTTTTAAAGGAGGCTATAGTAGTCCAGTAATAACAACGCCTTTAAGGAGACATAACATCCCAGTAATTGTTATATGCTCATACAGGGTACTGAAGGCCAAGGAATGCTAACTACAAAAGAAGGTAATAATGCGGCCATCTGTAATGTCAAATTCCCCCAGGCTGCCATACTGACGCAAACTTTTGACTTAATGTTAATTCTTATAGATGACCACTAACACAATTTTTTCCAGTAGCGTTAAGTTCACAAAGGTGTCCAAACCAATATATATTTACATATTTCCCCGTAATGTTAATTCCCATTACTGGCCATAACTCGTTGTGTCCGGAAGGTGTGAGGGTGGGAAGGTGGACGCCGGGCCTCATAAAATAGTCTAAATATTCCGCGATTTTTTTTCGCTTGGGTGACCGTTACCAGAGATGATAGTCCCACCTGGTTTACTTGGTTTCTGTATTTTGGCTATCATATAGAATCTCCCTGCTCTCGGGTTTTCGGGGGTAAGATATTCTATGATTTTGTGGTTAATATGTCCCTCTTGGACCATTTCATAGAGTAATCAATATTCCAACTGATGAAGGATTACATGTGACCGGAAAGTGTGCTTATTTCCTTCGTGTGTTGGCATTTCGCAGACCTCACAATCTGAGATACGTGAAGGAAACAAGTACATTTTCTGCACAGTTATTTGCGAAAAGCTTAATATTCACAATCATGTTATAACATGCAAAACAGAAAATTTGATCTACCACACCACAAGCAAAGTATGCAGCACTCAATATCCAATAGGCTTTTGTCAATGCGTTGGTGACAAGGAATTTACAGGTTACCAAAGCATTCTGTTTTGCCATTTATTCGCTTTCTCAAACCCATGATCTTAAATATTATTATTATGCAAAGATGTCGGTTATAGTTAAAACGCATTTATAATTTTATTAAAAAGCGTTTATTAAGTTATTTAATATTATCCAACTCAGTGATGCAATATTACTTTAGAACATAATGGCATGCAAGTTTTAAGAAAACAGCTAGTTCACCAAAATATTAAATCCTGGATGAAGATATTATATCCGGGATGAAAACTTTGCACAAACATCACATTACTAACGTAATGATACCATCGACTGGAATCGGTTGTCCTAGCCATTCCAGCTTTGCTAGCACTAAAAAGTAACAACACTCAACATCGTTCAACCTTATTTTTTTTATCTAATTGTACATATGTACAGCAAACATTATATAGATTTTGCATAGTACTCAGTTTTGTTATGCTTTTGTTGGTATAACTAGTGTCTTGTAAAAGGTCTCGGTAGAGTTCGAATGATCTTGGGCTGGTTCCGCTTCAGCTTGGCGCTGTTGTTTGTCAGTTTATCTATCATGTCCATTATTGCACTGACCAATACAGTAGCAATTCAAACGAGGGTTTCGGACCCATCCCCTCAGACCCAGTATATTCTAAGAAACTTTCAATCATTTTAGGTTCATTCTGTGATTCAAGTATATTCTGCGAGTGGATAAGTATGAAAAACCTCAAATTGTTTTTGTACTTGATAAACCGAAAACCCTAAAAATTAATTTTCGCATTTATTTGTTATGTTACGTGTCTAGGCCCGTACAAAGTAACAGAGAAAAGAGTGAAGCCAACAAGCTTTGTAAAATTTAACAAATTAATCTATTTCTCTAGAAAACAAGGTAAAAATATGAAAAAAGAGTTACGGCTTGTGAATCTAATCCAAAAATTAATCCTAGAATTTAAAACTATAAGTCCTATCACTAAAAAGTATTCAATTAATCAAAGTTCGAATCCCGATGAAATTCCAAGATGGAAGGCAATGACGTCTTCTATAACCTCTTTTGTGTTGACGTGTCAACAGTTCCTTGTTGAATCCAATAAATGTCTTTGTCCAAGAATTCGAATGAGCACAAGTGTTTCCCAGGGAAAATAAATTATTAATTCCGAAAAATAGAAAAATTCAAATCAAACGGCAACAACACAAAAAATACCTTTCAGCTCCAAAGGTATTAATTACGATTGAATTAAATCTATAATAACATGTGTTAATAAGTCCAACTGATACGGAATTTTGATACTCATGATGGTTTACATGATCACTTAGCTACAAGTCTAGTATCACTATAGACAAGATATGACCTTGACTGAAAATCAGTGATCCTTTCTCTGGGAATGAATAAAAAAAAATATAAAAATGTTGTTTACAAGTTCTGAATCAAGGTCGGGAACTAGGTCAATTAAAGATACAATGTTGCAATCATGAAGTGTTTACCTTGAGAATAAGAAAAACAGTCAGAACTGCAATGAATTAATAAAAAAATTAAATCATGTAGACAAAATTTCCATTACAGTAACATGTAATGCAATAAAATAAAATTTAAAAAGTTAAAACTAACAAACAAATAATTAAATTACATATACGTAACAGTTAACTGAATTATAATTAATATTACACACTAGAATCTACCATAAATTTGTCTGAGGAGAACGGTCTGAATCCCCTTTTTACAGCTACTAGGGCATTCTTTTGGTTGGCTGATCATACCACAGTCTTTTTTTTTTTATTGCTTTTGTGCTAAACGCCTCCGTCATCTTATTTACACGATCAGCTCCTTTATTTTCTGATCAGGTTCTTTTATAGCATTTTCATTTTTTTCTGCTCTGTCCAAAAAATCATTGATACCTTTTCCCAGCAGAGCTAATTTAGTATTTGCGAACAAAACATTGTTTCTTAATTCATTTAATTTTTTAATTTGTATTATGAACTTAGGTACATGATTTTTTTGTGTCTGATGTTTATTTTAACTACTTGATAAAATTGTGTGACCATATGCTAGTGTGTGAACATTATCCAAGCATTATCTCTTATATCTTGTCATCAAATGATAATAATCCTTTTTTGTTCAGTACTCTGGTTATTATCTCATGATGATCTGATCTGATAGTTGTCATTTTCAAGTTCTCAACATCGCCAGTAATCACTGCTCGTTCATAATCATCACACGTGACATTAATTTTGAGAACAGATTTTTAAAAAAAATTCATTTACCAGTTTTCATTTGACCCTTATTACTCAACAACAAACAATACATTTTAGATCTTAATCCAATATATTTAGCAACTGCTACTAGATTTGTTTCATCTTTGAACTTGCCAATCACTTTCTTATTTGTATCATCATGAAACTTAGACTCAGCTGCGTAATCTGATAGATCAAACAACTCCTTGCTCTTTCTCATGTCGTAGTAAATATCATTTGTCCTAACCTGATACACTAAACTATCTGCATCACTGAACAGCAATTGTGCTGTTACCGTGTTTCTTTTTCATCGTGTTATAATGAAAATCGTACATCAACATCTTTGATAAATCAAGAACAGCAGCACCAACATAGATTGGTTTGTCAAGAACTAAATTTGCTTGTTACATTGTATTGCGACAAGGTTCTCACCAAATATTTTCATACTCACGAACAAATCACTCGACTCCAATTTATTTATTCGGTCAACGTTGTTTACTATCTCAGTATTGACTCGTTTCCTGATGTTCTCCATTGTCTTGCCGAAAACAGCGTTTTTCATCATTTTGAAGAAATGTTTTTCAAAATTTGTCTTAGCCAATTTACGTTGTTCTGTATTTAAATGGATAAACAGCTTCATCCATCTATACTGGCTGAATTTGAAAGCTCGCCGAACATTTCTAACAACTAATCCGTGATCAACAGCTTGTCTTAGAGAGGCGTGATGTATCACATATTTTTTTTTTCATTAGATTCCGAATCAATTTCTTTACCTTGCTCACTCCACGACCCAATTTAACCTTCATCTCTCTTTGTTGCTCACTCAACATGTCGTCGATGACCATTTCAGCACAAAATGGATAATCATTATGCAGATCATGAAGTTTTTGAGGGTAATCAAGATCAACTTCGACAAAGCAACCAACATCATCTGGCACAATATTCTTTGTTTCTTTTTCATATTCATCACCACTTAACCAACTAAATTCTCCAGTCGGTAGCATCTGACTCACCGCATAGTCATGCAAATTGTTTCGGTATAAATTTGTTATGTATTTTGATGGTGAGTGATGATCATAATTTATTGTTTCCTTTTGCCATTTTCTTTGTAATAACACTGATCCACTCGTATGCCACGCTCAATAAACATGAACATACTTGCGACTGTGAACAAATCCAACTTTATTTTATTCATTTTGAGACACACATCCCAGCCGAGTCCAGCTGATGCAAAATAACACGCAGATCAAGCTGATAATATCTTTGACAAGCTACTCTGAAATTTTCAAATACATCAGCTAGCAGCAAAACATCAGTGGACAAATACATGTCACGATACTCACCAAGATGTTTATATCTGAAACTGATTCCAGATCATCTTTGCAAATTCATACTCATCATCTGTTATATCATCATTTGATAACTTCGAGTAAAACCTTGCCTTTCACGGTAATTCAGTGTCATTAAATCTCGACCAGCTGTCCATGTACTAGTAAGGGTAAATTTCGTTTGTTTTTTTTTTTTCAAGCCATTTGATGACTCACCAAAGTAATCCTCGCTGTTCTTAAAGACATCACATTACTTGACCAATCTTTCAAGTGAGCTCGCCGTAACTTGAAGTGAACCAATGAATCTTAGTCCTCCAATGCTGAAAAACACATATCTTTCAACATTGTTCGGTGTTGCTCTTATCTTGTTTTTACCCAACAACTTTGTTATCTCTTCATCACCTAATGCTTTAGCGACCATATGACCGTCATAACCTCTCTGATTCTAAAACACAACTGGAATGGAATTAGGCATTTTGAAATGTAGATTACACTTTTCATGTGCTGCACCACAATATTGACCTGTTATATAACAGTGATCTCTCACTCCGTCATCATCAAGTGGCTTTTAACAAATGTGCCTATTTACCGCCGTTTTGAAATCATTCACCTGCTTTTCAGACAACTGTATTATCTTAGCTAGTTCGCTATTTTTTTTATCTCATCAAGCTTACTCAGCAAAGTTTTCAACAACCATTGTGCTGAATCAGTTCCTCTCTAGAGGTGTATTGTATTTTTTTGTTTTGGTCAACAGAACAGAGCATTCTGTATGCAGCAGAACAAGTCACATGATTTTGAACTGTAATGGTAAAAGATTTATTTGGATCATTCAATGGCGCTTCAATTGTTTTAAGTATCACCTCGATTTCAGCGTAAATCACAATAGGTATGATCGATTTTCTACTGTTGTTTGAAAACCCAACAAAGGCTTTTTACTCTTTTGGCATTGTGATAGCTTGTACTTCACAACAACCTAAACTTTTGTTATGCTTATCCAGTATCTCTCTCTCTCTCTCGAGTGAAAACCTTGCAAACATTTGAAACAGAAGAACTTAGCTGTCGTTTGTTGATTGTATTGTTTGCTGACCAATCTAGAAAGTCTCTGATCAGAACGTAATGATTTTAATACAACCACAAATTTATCGTTTTATCATCAGCGTTTATGCTGATCAGTCGAGGATAAACAACACATTTTCTTTCTGAATCAGATCGTTCATCAAATCCAAAATATTAACAGTCAAGTCAGGATTTAACTTTTCAAATTTCGGAATATCTTTTACATCAAGAGAAAAGTGTAATCCTCTTATGCTCACCTTATTAAGATGCTCTCTGTATTTTACAACTCTCTCTGGATGATGACAGTCGGTAGATAAAGGCGAACACTCCACAAGATGCAATGATCATCATTTTTAATGTTCAAACATGAACCAGTTTTCTGAATAAATTTAGGAAAGTTGACGTAAGACGATCCTCTCAAAGGAGCAGTTTTTCCAGTACGAAATAGTATCTTGTTAAATTTCTTAAATGTCCAGGCTGAGCCAGATTGTTGATATACCTCTACTTTGTTCACTATTTCCTGGTAAAACTGATCAGTTATTTCAGTAACATTGTTGTTTGGATAAATTGAAATTGATTTTGCGTTAAGACAGGGTGTAATCTTTTGTTTCTTCTTTTTCAACTTGTCTATTCATCAGCGCATTTACACCAATAATTAATTTTATACCACCTAGCTTTTTAGCTTCATTGGACACAATAAGTCTGATTAAGGTCGATAGATCATATTGATCAAATCCATCATCAAGTATTTTGGTCGTTGTAGAACTCAAATGATTTATCAAATCCAGCAAAAGCTGATGCTGTTTGTCGTGCAACAATTTGTCTTCGTGTAATGCTCCTCAACTTGACATGCTGAATATATTTTATCTCTTTTTTTTGTTTCTTTTTGTTGCTGAAGTCTCTGAACATCATTATGTTCTCGGGTAATTAACAAATGTTTTGTGAGAGTGATATATTGTTCCATAAGACCTCGAGCTAACAGAGAACTGGTGATCAATGATAAACTTATCAAGTCTTTAAACACAACGGCAAACTTAACATGCTGAGGTCTATTTGATAATGAATCAATGATATCGTGAATTGATTTGGTTATGTTGAAGAGATCAGCGTTTGGTCTCACTTCACCATATTTTTCTTTTGTTTGATTATGATACAGCTTTTCATCCTTCTTATCTTTTCATCACGTGCAATTCTGCCAGAAGGGATCATGTCAATGATACTTCCGCCGGTCATTATTACTAAAGTAATACTGTTTGTCTAATAGGGCGGTCAAACATTTTTATGTTAGAGAAATGTATTTTATATATATATATATATATATATATATATATAGTAGTAAGTAGCAGTATAGTATATATATATATATATATATATATATATAGTATATATATATATATATATATATATATATATATATATATAACGATGGCGCTAAAAATTATTATGGTTGATGAATTGATTGATGAACATTATAGTCATATTGAAGTGTTCTACCAGAACAGAAAATATTTGCACTATGAATCATTTAATGGGTTAATACAGGATGGTCTTGTTATTGATCATATCAATAGTATTAAAACTGACAACAGAGTCTTTAACTTGGAAGCTGTCACATCAAGAGAAAATAATCAACAAGGAAATGCTGGAGGCAGCAGTGTATCTAAGCAGATTCTTTCAATAAATTAAGAAACAGGCTAGGAAATAAAATTTAAATCGCTTTATGCGGCTGGAAAACATTTTGGAATATGCACAAAATCAATTAGGTTAGTGGCTGAGGGTATAACGAACTCAGCTTTCTCAAAAACTTTCAAATTAGAATTAAGCTTGTTTACAATTAATATAGCAGATGCATCTTTAAAGCTTCCTCTGTGATTTACACCAAATGAGTGATCAAACCACTAAACAATCTAGTTATCTCAAGGCAAACAAGAGCTGCTGATGAAGAACACGACTACATCCCAGATTAAGGTAAAGTTGTTGTTGATGATAGCTCTGTTTATTAAACAGCAAGAAATAAATACGACTGCAAATATCATGTCGCAAAGAAACTAAAGAAATTTCGTATTAACTCTTGAGGAAAAAGAGTTTTTCGACACCATCATGCGACTGTTTATTAACATCGCAATTGTTGGTCGCATGATAAACATTAAGTTTGATTTTATCGTCTCTAAAATCTGCATTATGATGCATCAGCAAAATACAATCACAAATGAACTAAAAATGCGCAGATCAGTCTTTGTAAACCTGTTAAGTGCAAACTAATATTAGTGATATAATCCAAAAACATTAAATCTTGTTTATCGTGCTAGTCAAGATCCAGCTATTGAACGAGTTTGAATAACATCGCCACTTGATTAAGCTTCTTTTGCTCCTTTTTGCTAATAATCTCTCAACGACAAAAACCTCTTGTTGTGTCTTTTGCAGCTCCTGTTCATAAAATAGTCATGTTACTTCCTCACCGTTCAAGTCTTTTAATTTGCACGTGATAGGTACAGTTGCTAAGACCTTGTCATCAACTAACACCTCCTCAGTCCAATTCTTTTGATGACCTTTCTCAAAAATATATTTTGCTAGAGAAATTCCAACTATGTCGTTGTTATTGAAGTTGTTTCGTTTTGATGACTTTTCCAATTCACGTTGATACTGCTCAAGCTTGTTAGCCAGCAGCGGATTGTTTATTACTTCATTTGGTGTCATCTTAATTGGTCTGTGTTTGATAGTGTTAGAGTCATCAACTATCTTTTGTAATGTGCTTGTGAAGATTGTTTGCGTTATTAGCAGCTGTCATAGCCTAGAAGATCATTTCTTTTAGTGTTCCATTAAATCGCTCAATAATAACGTTTTTGCCCTCACTGTCTGTCACGCATTTCTCAGTGTTGTGATTATCAAGAAAATCTTAAAATTTTTTATTGAAAAACTCAACACCACCATCTGTCGACAACTTGTTTAGTAGTCTCTCAGATTGTTTGACAACGTTATAAATGCAGTTGTCATTGCAGCACTCATCTTAGTTTTTAATGGTACACTAAATCCAAATCTGCTGAAGACATCAACAATGTTAATTAAATATTTATTACCTTGATTAAAATCAGCTAGTTGTGTCATATCAGTTTGATCTGCTACCCAGATATCATTTACCTCGTTTGCAATGACCTCTCTTGGCAGTAATTGTTTTTTGGTTTATGAAGTTCTCTTGCTAATTTTTGAAGGTCAGTCACTCCAACACCTAGCTTGTGTTTTGCTCCTATCATTCCCTGAACACCTTTTCTGTCAACAGTTTCCCTTATGCCTCTTGGTTTTACTTAAGGTTATTCATCAAGCATAACTTTGTTAAAGCCGTGATTATCATCTGGGTTATCTATGCCATGTCTCATAGCTATTGCATCAATTTGGTTGTAAATTTCTTGACCAGGCAGCGATTTATCATTTTCGTCGGGTTGTTCATCAAGTGAATTTCATGGACCAGTGTATTTGTGTTTTGGTAATGTCCAACCGCGCTCTGGTCGTGGTAACTTACCTAACAAAATGTCAACATCAATTGCACCTCCAGTTATTTCTTTGACAGGTAGACCAAGTTGATTTGTCCATGTGTTTGATAAAGCTCTCACAATAATAATCAAAGCCGCTGTTTCAAGTGGTTGTAGTTGGTTTGATGAATAATGCATTGTGCCGTGAATATAATCCTTTATTCGATCACATGGTGGTAGTTTGAAAGAGTCAAAATAATTGTTGTTGTACAATACAACCCAATGTGTGCCAGATCCATTATTGTTACCCCGTGTGTTAATAATACAACATATGTCAGCTTATCTTCGTCTTGGTAATTGATTTTTGCTAAACACATCAATAAGACCTTTTACATCAGCTAGCTTCTTTTCGATGTCAAAATATGTTCATGGTGCTGAGGCCTCCTTGTACCTGGTAGTGTCAGACCTCGTCCTATTCCCAGTAGATTTGGAAGTAGACCTCCCGCTAATCCAGCCAACAGTGGACTGATAAATTCCCCCTTCACTGATTTTGTTTCCCCGTTTTCTTTGTATTTGGTCTCCTTGTCTTCTTAGCTTTCTTGGGAATTTATTTAATCATTTTATACAAAGTTGTCTTTATTTCACTTCCCTCAACAGCTCTTTTTGTTGCTCCTGATAAAGCCCCTGATGCAGCTGCAATACCCAGTGTACCAACTACAGGTAATATCTTTGGAGCAAGTGTCTTTATCAACGCTGCTATAGCAGCACCACATGAACCACCGTTTTGATTTATTTCCTTTATCTGAGCAGCAGATAGATTCAGGACAAATGATGTTTTTTTGATAACTTGTTCATCTGATTTTTCGTTAACATTAAAGATGTCTTTGTTGATTTTGGATCAATCTTCAATGAAACACTATCTCGATTTGATACAGCACCAGCTAAATTTCTCATTTGACCATCACTCAAACTTACCTCACCACGCAAATAGACCATTCTAAAACGTTGTGTTTTTGAGAATATAATTAGATTTGCACAGTTACCTTACCTTTTGTTGCATCAAGTGTGATGTATGTATCTGATATTGTAAGTGCGTAAGCACCAAATTCATCCCTGAATTATTACGAAGTGTAAAATTTATTTCTATCTTAGCAGGTGAATTGGAAGTTCTCTCATTGTGTTTGCTAACATCAAAATGAAAAATTAGGTAATTTGTCGAAAACTCATCAACTGATATTTGTGCACCATCACCAGCGTCTTGATACTTCTGCATTGATTCAAGCAACTTTGTGTAAGCCCTCGAAACATTCAACGTTGCTGGTCTAAATTACGCTCAAGTTCTCTTTCTGGATATCTTTTTAAATTTTTTATTGCATAGATTCTGGTAAAATCAAAATGTTGAAATAACATTTTGTTTTGTGTTTGTGGCTATGGTGCCGCTGGTGACCCTGACCTAAACACAACGAAAATATGACGGGGCAATTGTTCACTTGGTGCACTTGTTACTTTCCAGCTGTGTGTAGTATTGATCAACTTCTTATAATAAAGCTTCTTTTGAACAAACTATATTTTTCTGCTGAATATCTATAATGTTGATAACAGCTGCAGTTCTTTTGTTACCGAGGGAACTACTTTTGGCATCAAGACCAATAAGTGGGTTGTTGCAAATTCAGCATTGCCCGCAGCAGCTACTTGTGGATAAACTCATTTGTTTCCGCACTATTAAAACAAATTGTGCATTTCAGACCTCTGAAATCTGTGTTAACATCTCGACCGAATCAAACGATAGATGATAATGTCAAGAACGTCGCCACTGTAGGACCATTATTAGTAAACACTCTTCTCTTTGCGAAACATTCATTGTACAATACATTTCTTGTTTTACGAAACAAGATTACTTCATTTAATCTGTTGCCCAGTGCAGAACCATCAGCGGCGGCAGCTGGTAGAGTTATTCGCAAAGAAGTGCAAGTTGCTGTTAGCGCTAACCTTGTTGAGGCTTCATTAGCATCTGCAGCTGGTGCTGCAATGCCTGTCCTCGGATTAAAGTCAATAAGATATCTCTTACAGCTGCTGCATCAGCACCAAGTGCAATTGTGTCTTCCTCAGGAAGAAACTCTGCGACTTCAGCTCCTTCATTACCAGTGTCTTTGAACCAAAACATGTTAGTTGCTGAACTTCTCGAGTAATCATCGCTAAATGAAACTAAATTTAACAATGTGCTCGCTATTGGAATTTATTCAGAAATATCCTCGATGGTTTGATTGCGATTTGATATTGAGCACTTTTGAAAATATTCCAACCAGTATTTTGTATAGTTACCAATGCTCCGGCGTCGCGAGGTACAGGTAATACTGGTGGTGCCGCTGTTTGTCCAACATAACCTCTTATCTCGAGAAATGCCTTGTGGGGGCAACATATAAAAATCTTCATCATGTGTATTAATTGTTCCTTGACCAAATTTATTAAGAGCATTCGAGTTATCATCAAGGTATTCAATGTACTCAAACTGTGTTGTTGAATCATCAACGTCCTTGATTTAAGAAAAGTCAAGATAGTCTCTTGTTGACATTAATTTTGTTGTTTACACAAAATTGGTGTGCTAAAACCTGGGTGTACGTCCCTCAACTGTTGTTGATTGCTTTAGTTTTTGTAATATGCCTACACCTTGCGGAGACAACAGTTTTCTTGCAGTTTTCATCATCGCAGCAGCTGTTTCCCTAGTTGGAGCAACATCGTTAACAGCTTCTGTCATCTCAGCAACCGTTAGCACTGGAGCAGCAGCTGGTTGACCTTTTATTTTATCAGCAATTTTCTGATCAACAGCTGTTCCAGCTGCTGATGCTGCTCCAGTAGCAAATGCGTTTTCGCATCAGCTGCAATTGGTGCAACTTTACATGCTATTCCTGGAATCATCTCAGTAAAGCTTGCAAAAATATTTCCACCAAAACCACCAATTATTTTTCTTCGGTAGGTTCTATGATTTCTCATTCGTTATTGTTGGTCACAAAATTAATTCACTTTTCGCAAGTGTAAATAATACGTTACTTGCTCGTTGTTAAGATCAATTTCTCTATCTAATTGATTAGGTAGTGTCTTTCTGATTTTGATTATCTTCTCCTCAGCATTGATTGGATAATAAATCATTTGTCTTGGTTGAATTTGCAGCAGTGATCCGGGGTTAAAATTGGGTGAAAATGAGTAAATTGTTCAACTTCGACCACCTGTTGAGGTAAGAGGACCCTGTGCTATCGAACAATTTATAAGAATCGTGCTAATCTTAGTGATATCAACTACCTTTTCACCCTCATATGTTATTGATGTTAAAATAGTTGAACCATATTGTGATCGAGTAAAACCAAGTAGTGTACCTATTGTGTTAACTGGAGAGAAATCAAGAAGATTATTTTTTAGTGTTATTCTAGCTAGTAATGTGTTATAGCTCGGCTCAAGGTAAGAAAATTTTTGGGTCACCACCACTTGATGAAATCAGCTGTTTTATTATTGTGTTAACGTCTATGACGTTGTAAAACCCCTTGTGGTATTGAAAATGTTGTCCAGACACGAACTGAGTAACTAACGTTGTATTTGACTCCTGTTTTAACGTTGAATATCGAAGACAACATTGTAGCTGAGATCAACCCGGTTTCATATTGCTCTTTTGGATCAAGCTGCAACGGTGGCTTGCACAGAAACATTTGAGCTGTTTTCACACGATTGTTTTGAATCAAACAACAATATGGCTGAATTCGTGATAATTATAGTTGTTATCACACAATTCTTTATCAAATGATCCAAGATCTCAATTATTTCATTTGTGTCACCACCAGATGATATTACCTTTTTAATCTGTTAACTACTTAATCATTTGATTGATAAATGTTTATACCAAGATCTCCTCTGATTAGCTAAAAATTAATCTCTTTAACTGTTGGTGATAACTTTTCCCTATATGTTTCCTCAAAAGTATCAATCACTGACCTTCCACTGTAAGGAAAATCCCTGATAAATTCTGAGGTAAGCTCGGTCATTGTATTTCTGTAATCAAGCAATTTTTTCGTCAACATGTTTGTTACAAAGGAGGTTATTACTGTTTCTTTCAGTATCGCTGGATCGCTTTCTTTCAAAATTTTAATCAATAAGACATCGCTCATACGTTCTAGTTTCAACTATGTCCTAGCTGCTACATCAAAATCATACTGTATTTCAAAATTTCTGTTTGATAAAATTTTGCGATAGTTTCTGCCTATCCCTCTAAAGTTCTCTATTTTTGCAGAAAGTCAGCGGTTCTAGTATTATTAAACGACGTCGAGAATAACTTTTCCAACATCAGGTTTTCATTATTCTTCAAACCGTGAGGTGGAACAACAACAGTTAACACAGTATTAATCCTGTTCTTGATATCTTGCAGATCAGTCTTAGGTTTATCGAACTCAGTTCTCATCTGATTTATAGCAGCAAGTGATTAATCATCTGCAACACCAGCTAGATCTGTTTCGCTGATTAAGTTTTGTTTTTCCGGTTC
Source organism: Megalonaias nervosa (assembly GCA_016617855.1). Classification (NCBI taxonomy): domain Eukaryota; kingdom Metazoa; phylum Mollusca; class Bivalvia; order Unionida; family Unionidae; genus Megalonaias; species Megalonaias nervosa. The sequence continues at coordinate 36,269 of JAECUM010008042.1, read as the reverse complement.
AAGTGTAGACCCAAATGATTTTACACCGAGTAATGTTGTTGTTATTGGCTTAAACAGTTTTTCAAGATCCTGTTCAACTTCACTCTGTCCCAGTCTAGCCGGCGTCAAAGATTTTTTCAACAGATTTTGTTGTTCACTGAGTTTACGTAAAATCTCTGGTCGTCCATTATAACAAATCATTGTACAAAATATTGTATTCAGGTGTGGACAAGTTACTGTTCTATCCTAGATATTCAAGTGTTTCTGCTATTTCACTGTTAATTTCAACTCCTGTGTTGCCTGCTTCTTTAGCTGAAATCAATAACAAGTGACGATCAACAATATCGTTGATTGATTGATAAGATGTGTGTTGATGCCTGCTCCAATACACTCAATCAATTTTTTTTTATTTCATCACCAACGAGTTTTTTGTAATGTACAAAAACAATTATCGTCATACATTTGCATTGCTGTTTAACCATGATACACTAATTTTATTGTTTGGCCTTTTCCTTTCCTCAAAGCAACTAGACTTTTAATGCCGCCCTTATTTTTGAAAAAAAAATGAAAATGTGATATACTTTTTTATTTTTGGTTTGGCAGATTCTTCCTCCTCCTCTTTAATCATCTCCTATTTTGCTGTTTTCTTTACCTTGCTGATCCTACATGCAAGATCTTTCATCTCATCCAAGTAAAGGTCTGAGCTAGTTTTATTCAATCAAAAATAACATCATCAGAAAGATATTTTTCTAAAATTAAAAGACAATCATCTTTTTGATAATTAGCAAAAGTAAAATCAATATAGTGCCTAAAATTAAATTTCTCTTCCGGAAATAACTGCGAAATCTCTGGTGTTTCAATTGTTTAGAGTTGCCATTTTATTCTCGCGCAATCCTTCGTTGTCTTATCAGCATTTTCCTCAAGTTTATCGATGACAGCGTCTTGTTTATCATCAATCAGACCCTTCAAGCCTTTTTCCTTTATTTTTTTATTTTTAAAAAAAATTGTGCTGTTTCTGTTCTGGATCAGCTGTTGTATCAGATGATTTCTCACCAAGTATATCAGTTGTTACTGGTTTGAACAGTTTAGCAGTCTCTTCCTCTGATTTCTGTTCCCCTTGTCTAGCTGCAGTCCACGCCTCTTTCAACTCCCTTTGTTGTTTTATTAGCTTACGCAACATATCGTTTCTGTTCATATTACTCTTGTCAGGCTATTGTATCGTACAACAAAAGATCATGCTTGTTACCTGTTGAATTGCGATAGTACTCGGCAAATTTTCTTTTGAGACGTCGCCATATTGTTCTCTGGCAATATTTTGAATATCAGTGTTGTTCAGTCCAGAAAACAAAATGAAATAACCTGCGTTTCGTCTGAAGAATCGATCAATGTTAAAAGTCCTTGTGCGAGATAAACTGTTATGCACCGTTTATTTCTTGACAAAGAGAAATATGATTTTATCTTTTGCAATTCACTGTGCTCAAGTAGTATATCATAAAAAAACAACAACTTTGTTTTCTTTTGCATCTAATTCATCTAACTCAGAAACTGGATACTTTGCACAAAAATATCTTCAATTGCACCAAGTTCATCACATAACTTGTCTTTGTAGTCTTTGAGCAACTGATACTTATCTTGCTGTTGATTAACTGTGTAAATGTAAACCTTGTCGCAATTAAGACTTTTGTTGAGTAAAAGGTTCAACAAGTTTGTCTTACCAGATCCAGTTCGACCAACTATCAAATAATGACAATTTGGCAGGCTAAAATTGTGTTTATGACAGATAACGTTGTCAGTATCAAAATTAATTATATTCATATTGTATTTAAGTTTTATACAAAATACACAATAAAATTTGCTATTTCACAAACCTTTGGACAGTAATTGGTAATACAGTTGTTGGTGATAGTGTTATTGATGATATTTATGTCTTAAGAGCTGATGATACTATGACAGGTGAATTGAAGTTGTCAGGCAAGAAGATAAAAAATTTACAGCTGTGCTTCCTCTTCCAATTAATGATTTCACTCAGGCTGTAAGCTTAGGTCAATTATTGACAGTGATCTTCTGAATGTTAACAAAAGCGGTGATACTATGACAGGTAATTTGGATATAACAGGTAAAAGGATAATAAATCTAGAGACTGCTTATCCATTGACAGGTGGTGATCTGCCTCAGGCTGTCAGCTTAAGTCAGTTGACGAGAGTCAACAACTTCAAAGTAAATAAAGCTGGAGACACTATGACCGGTGACTTAACATCTCGGGTAGAAAGATAATAAATATAGAGACAGCCTATCCTCAGTTCAATCCAGATGCAACACAAGCAGTAAGTTTAAATCAGTTAAACATAGTGAACAACCTGAAAGTAAATAAAGATGGTGATACCATGACAGGTAATTTAGCGTTTGCTATTGGCAAGATAACTGGGTTACCAAGCAATATTCCTCCTGATAATACTGATGCTATTAATTACTCACAAGTTACATCAGAATTAACAAGGTAAGCCTCGCTCAATGGATTTGAGATGGCTGGATCAATTTACATTAACAACAGAGTGATAATAGGTCTATCACAATCATTACCTGGTGAGGATACATATGAAGCAAGTGTTGGATATGTGAAAGGTTATTATGTGAGTGAAGCTGGTATCACAATGACAAGTGACTATCATGGCAGCCAACAAAGTAAAATCAACTGCTGTATCAACTGCTGGTGATGACTTGACAAATAAGGCTTATGTTGACTTAGTGTACGCTGGCCTTGTCAGGCGAACAAACACAGTGTTGGTTATATTCCAGCGTTGACTGGTGACTCATCAAACAGAAATGGCTTCATTGTTACAGCCTCGTCATTTTATAGTAGTTTTAATCCGTTTTGTGATTTTTCATGGCACTTAACAACAGCGATAAACACAAATAAGTGGGCGACTAAAGGAACAAATAATAATATTTGGATCAATGTAGAGTGTCCAGAGCTGTTACAATATACAAATTTGCTCTACGTGGAAATTCTAGCCATAATGAGAGAATGTACAAATGCAGACTGGAGGGATCAAACGATAACGTGACGTTTGCATCAATTTACACAGCGACCAATCCATCTTATGTTGGAATTCCAGCGCAGGAGTTAGCTGTTTCAACAATAACAAAATATAGGTGGTTCAGGCTCTACGGTGGTAACGCCGAAAGTGAAAATCCTGGTATAAGTTGTTTCCAAATTTATACACTTGATGATCAGGTATAGATTTTTGTGTGGAGACTAAAATAATGGCTACTGTTTTGGAAATGTGTGAATAATTTTATGAACAGGTTTTAAGCGATGAACTTTTATCTGTACCATATCCATTGTTGAAAGACGATGAAAATCATGGTCTTGCTGAGTTCACAATTGATAGTGAAATAATGCTCTTTCTGTTTACGCAATGAGAAGCGAGGAATTAAGAGAAAAGACTGATGATTGCAAAGTGATGTTGCATTTTTCAAACAAAAATGGAATCAGCAAAATGGAGGAGGAGATCTCTGAACTGATTGATAAGGTAATAGTTGAAATTCATCCAGACTTCACGTGGTCTTTGTTAACTAAGAACACATTGATGAAGAAAAAACTTATGAGCACCATAATACAAGACATAAATTAATTATTGATCATGTAAAGAACAGAAAACACATGATATCACACGACAAAAAGTACGTAATTCATTTCATAAGAGACGTCTGCGTGACAAACTAGGATTAAGATTCAAGGATTTTGATTTGTTGTCAAAGATGCACGACATGATGTAAGATGGAGTGAGTTTACGAACAGCTTATTTAGTTGTGTTCAGCAACATAATAAACAGAGTAAAATATTTTAATAGTTATGCAGATACTGAGTATTACGCTGCAATCAAAGCACTAAAAAATTTGACAAAAAGAAAAAAAAATTGATGTGCTAACTGAATATCTTGAGCAGGAAGACACGGATAACTTCGATATTTTGCCATGGCCATGTCATAAAGAATTAAGTGACGAGGAAAAAAGTGGATGACGGCATAAAACCAAATGATCTGCTGTTTTGGATAAAAGAATTAAAATTTAGAACTTTTATCGACTCGGTGGGCAATAGATTCAATGTTGGTCATGCTGTTTATGTCGCTGACGAAAAACTCTAAGCTCAAATAGTTGTTGACAGAGAGCCATTTGATGATGGTAATATAGGTAAATATGGTCTACCATGAGCTGCTGAATCGACGTCATTTGCTAATGCTTTTGTTATTGTGTACATGCATTTATTTGTTAAGCCCGTTGTTGATTTGCTGTATAATCAGTGGTTGATTTCATCTGCACTTAAGTATAATGGACGTGAAAGATGTGCTAGATGAAATATTCAACGAAGTTTGTGTGATAAGTGTGAAAGATCGTGGACGATAAATGCTGCAGTACAATGGAAAACCTTTCGTTGTTTATATTAGTATCGAAGTAAATGTTCGATACTTCAAAACAGACTCAAGCAAAATATAATTGACTCTGGTTAATGTTAGTGATAGTAGTCTTTACTTTCGTTTGCTTGATACACTTGAGTGTTTGATAGTTGATGAGATAATCGCATTTTACTGTCCAATATCACAAAACAAATACACAAATCTGACGATGGATTTGAGTAATGTGGAGGTTTATAAGGAATATAACGAGTTCATGACCAATGATGAGGTGCTGGAAGCATTTAATAAGAGCAAAAAGGAAACAAATTAATCCTGAAGCTAACCTCTCATTTTATAAATTTAATGAAGAGTATTACTTGATAGCTCGACCAAGTAAGAGCTGGATAGTTAGGTTAGGTGACAATTTAATCCAACCATTAAAATAATGAGTAAGATGGAAAATCACTTAATTGAGTTTCCAAAGCAAGCTGAAAAGGTGATTCAAATAACTGATGATACTACAAAATTAGGTGACAGCCTAGCAAAGTTGGAGAAGACCGTCACTACTATTTCTGAGCAAGTAGAAAAAGCGATCAAGACGACAGGGGAAATCAATAAAGCAACATTCAAGAGTCTTGAAAATGATGTTATCAGCTTGGCTGATCAGATTAAAAAAATATTGAGTGTTTTCAAACACATAGGACAAAATGATGGGAACGATAATGAACCTATTATTGTTGAGAAAGAAAACCAACTTGTTGTTGTTGAGAAAGGAAATGAACCTGTTGTTGAGGACAACGAAGAATTGAAATAACGGTTAAAAATGTTGCTACAAATTCAATTAATAAAAGAGTGGCATAGTAGAAATGCAAAAGGGGTTTAGTTCAAACTTCTCCGATTTATAGTAGAGCAGATTTTCAATTTTGACGGTGATTTTATTAACAACTTTACTCCTAGTTTAGTTAATAAAATAAGTAAAACAAAATTGTTTTGCTTTTTAATTTTGTCAAGTATAATAATATATGAGTTTCTTTTCCATCCTTATCCACTCTCAGAATATACTTGAATTATAAAATGAACCTAAAATGACTGAAAATGTCTGAAATTATACTTGGTCTGAGGGGGTGGAACCGTAACCCCATTTTGAATTACTACTAATACGACCTTTTTTGTTCCAGTGCTGCTGGAAAGATTGCATTTTCCGTGTGATATATATCATTTGATTAGCACAGTGTATCAAAAAATGTTCAAAATTTATCATCGAGAAAAAAATTATGCAATGAAAAAGATATTATTTTAAAAAATTGACGGTTTTGCTTTTGAAAACCTCAGCAGCTAAATATTCTCTCTTGTATTATATTTTGTATCAATGTTTTATATCAACATTGTTTCTAATTATAATTAAGATTTTATTTTCTAAACATTAAGAAGTTTATAGAAGGTTATTTCTATTAGGTAATAGCTTTATTTTAAGAAAATACTAACTATGGCCCAATGGCAAGTGGAAGACCATATACACTTGTTACTGGAAGAATTATTCATTCGTGATTTAACATACAAGCGGAATCAAGTTATCGTTGTGTAAGCATTTGATTCGGAATTATTCAAATTATTTCTTCTCTGGAAATACAAAAGTGATCTGATACCATTCTTGGAAATAAAAACTTGAATTTATACTGACTTTTTTAATAAGAATTTATTTTGGGAATCCCATTATTGTGATCCGACAAAAGACCGTTGACACATCAACACTTTATGAGCTATCAAAGGCACATCAACACTTTCAGCGTTGGACTTAATTTGGATTTCTCTACAGTTTATTCAGAACTTTAATTATTAGGGCTTGTGTCTGTAATTCTAGGATTAGTTGGGATTTAATTCTCAATACCATAAGTTCCTTTTTTTACATTTGATTTTTTTTTTTTAAATATTACAATGAAAATTGACTTCAAACGTATATGGAAAATTATTTTGAAACAAAAAAAAAAAAAAAAAAATGAATAGTATAATGAGGCACCACGTGATTTGAATAAAAAAAAACCGCTTGAAATGAAAAACCAAACATCATTGGCATGTTTTGTTTTCTTTGGCTTTATAACTCTGTCCATGCTTTGCGAAAAATAGATATTTGATTATATTTGGTTATAGTTATTTTGGTTTTGATTGTGTCCTTTGCAATAAATATTAGGGACATCATAGACAATAACTTTAATCAAACCGTGCTTCACAAATTCTGTAAGTAATAAGTAAATACGAAATATAGGTCACATAATATAAGAAGAGGGCCACAGCACAAACACTCACGACATAATAGGCAAATACTCCTCAGGCTGTGAACAAACTTTCGCTTCGCACTTAAGTGCGGACTACAAATTAGAATACATATACAAAAGCGAATATTTCAAATATAATTTTGCGAACGAAAATGACAAATAGTGAATTGTTTACAACTACTAGCGTTATAGAATATTTCTTGTTTACCCGATGAAACATGCATTGCTGTGAGAAGTAAGGCAGTGTCCAACCATGACGAAACTATCCAATTTCTTCTTGATTTCCTGAAAGAAAAAGAAATATAACATAATCCTAGGTTTTCATAACTAAGTATATTGATGAAAGAGAAAAAGACTATTAATTGCAGATAAAACTGTATAAGTTTTTTATTTGAACATCATAAAGCTTTAAAACTTCAAGAAGACGAGTCAGTTATGAGTATGAATAATTTGTGAATAATGGAGATAAATTTCAGCATTGAAACGATTAGGAAAGAGAGAGCATACTTTGAGTGACTTATCAAATGAAATAGAACAGCCTGAAAAGTGGCCACGATATATAACAGCAAGAAACACAAAGAGCACATTACAAGGAAATATTTCTTTGTATTCTTCTTTGCAAATAGAATGAACCGGCAATAAACTTTCAATTTAATATAGATTAGTGGAATTTGGTTGCCTTCGGTGTCACGTGATCATGGTTAATCGAGAATTTGGTAATATAATAATTCCCGCAATGGTTGATTAGTTTAACGTAGCAGTCTTTAGAGTTATTTAATCATTTATTTCCATATTTGGTTACAGCAGTCACTTGAGGGTAAATTGTACCATTGGTACAAATATTATTCGCATTATAACAAAATGTTAATTTATTCAAAGTAAGTAAAGAATGGCATTTATTTGTGTAAATATGTCTCTATCATTAATACTTCCAACATTTGTCGTACTTAATTTCAGTCGGAAACGTCTGTGCTTGCTTGAAGCACATCAAAACATTTATGTTCTCTAAACTTCATAACAATTTCCTAAACAAGGCTGAAATGTGGTCGATGTCATAGAAGAAAGCGAGAAACAGAAAACCACACACATACATGCAGCCGTGTAATAGGTCTCAAAGTCATGATTGCAAAAGAGCAAATCGAGCTTGTTACCACAGAGATATCAGGAAAGTGATAAAAACAGGGTTTGTTTAATTTTTTTTATTATTATTTTTTTTTTGTTTTATCATTTTGGAAGTCGAACTGTTCGCTTTTTCTTTTGTTTTTGTTTTACTTGTGACAAAATACCTCCATAAGAATCTTTGTCAAACATGAAAATTTGAAACTTAGAAAGCACAGAGGGAATTTAGAGTATCATGTAGTGTCAACGTGACAACGACGCAGAGTTTACCATAGAGTTGTATTCTGAACCCTCCTTATTTCTCAGTTTAATTTAAAATGATACTGCAAGTTGTCTCCAACGCTTATTTAGCTTCCGTCTTCAAAAAGACAGCAAAATTACGATTTGACATAAATGGTAATTGTGTATAGATGGTATATGCGCTGCCTTGAGAAACGGTTGAGAATATAGGATCATCTACTTCAATACATTTTCATCCCATTCAATTAGCTGAGAATTTCAATCGGCGAGAGATGTGCACAACAAAACTGATAGAGATATAATTCGTTAATTCAGAGACAAATCCAATCCCCTTTCATACACACAATGCATGAAAGCACTAAACATCAACATTTTTAAATGGACATTCACATTTCTTCCGTTGACAAGAATTTGATTAAATTAACGCAAATCGAAGAAACTGGTAAAACGTTCATGCGCGGTGAGTTAATTAATTGTTTCACTCGTTTTTTTCTTTCCAGTCGGTGTTTGTAAACGTTGACTAGAAACACTATTTTAAAGCAATTTTTGTCTAAAAGTCTAATTGTACCCTAAAATCGCAACTGTTTACCCTATTTTACAAAATTTATCGATTTTTCATTTTAGAAAAAAATCACTTTTTAAAGCAATTTCAAACAATTTCTAACTTTCAATATGTAAAACGTAACTATTTTACTAAACTTTCAGTGTTAGTGACTCACTGTTTTAATCAAACTTTAACAAATACCGAGCCGGAAGTTGATTTATTAAATAGAGACCCGAGCCATCTGTCCCCTGGCCTTCATGTGGGTCACTTGTATTTTCAATTTTGCGACTCCTCTGGGCACATGTCTTGAAAATCCTTTGACCCAGGTCACCGAACTTTCATACAACAGAGTCAGAGGAAAATCAAATTTAGGATAAAGCATTAGAGTCTATTGCCAAATTTTATAACAATAAACCTACGAATTCAGATTTAGAAGACAAACATGAAGGGCGCCATCCCCTTTTCCTGCAACCCAGTTTAATGCTCCAGTTGAATAAGAAATAGCAAATGTATTTAACGAACAAAATATGCTGCACAGAAAATAATATTTTACTCAAAATATGACACGAAACATTTTCATTAACGACACTATAAACTTTTATAGTGATGAATTTCCATTTTCTAGTATCAAATACCAATATACCAGAGTTAACAACATCAATGAATGGATTTCATAATATAATTTTATATACCAAAACTGCTGTGTGAATTCTTAATATCGTCACCACTGAATCCTGAAAACAACATTATGGATCTAACTAAACTGAAATAAGCTGTAATAATACATTTATATAACCCATTACATCATATCTGGAGATATTTAACTGGGAAGACTTGTAATGTTGTTCATGGACCTAGAACCTGTTCCACGATAGAGATGGTCATGATTAATGATGACAAGAAGTATATGATTAGATAAATGGTGGAATATAGGATTGTAGATACAGCACATTCCTGAGCAAAATAATTTCAAAGCAACACCAGAAAAGTAAATAAAATGGACCTGTTACCTTCTTTAAGATAGCATCGGATTAAGAAATGAAGGTATAGGTCGTCTAAATAATATTTGAACATATGTGATTTCCGTTTAAGGTGGACATGTACTAAAGAAAAATTTTAATTCGGAGTCTGAATATAATGTTCATGAAACGTGAAAAGTTTGCATATTTAACTGTAGGTAAAGGAGGTTATGACTCAGATAAAAATATTATATTGTTACGAATCTTTGGTTTTATACATAATAACAGAAAAAAGCGAACACAAAAACATTTTCTTTTTGGAAAATGCAACAAATAATTTAATTCCCTAAAACACAAAGTGAAAATTTGAAAAGAACTAAATCCCAAATAATCCTAAAAGTTCCATCACAAGTCCAAGTGCAAAATGTTCTAACTGAATTACAATGGTGTTTCAAATCAAGTCCGATATTGAATTTGTTGATGTGCCTGTATTCTCCAATGCGCGAAAGTGCAAATAGCATGGAATGTGGCGATGTATCCAGTCTGTTCAAGTATCGCAATAGTATAATCCAAAATATCCTTGACTGAATTCACAGTGATTCCAAATTAATGATTTAGTCCTAGAATTATTGCTAAGCACTTTGTAATTCCAGTGAATAATAAACTGAATAAATACATAAATACATTTTTTAAAAAAATGAACACAGGAATAGATCTTAATGCAAGAATTATTTTTCAAGTAACAACATTGAATAAAAAGCTTTTGTGTCTTCTGTGAAGTCAAGAACATGGTTTTGATCAATGTGCGTCTTTTTTCAGGAGTGAGTGATTGATGGAGCGATCGATCACAGTGCATGAAGTGCATGAAGGGGCGCAAATATCGATTACCAGCTAAATTAACCAAATCTTTGCTCATTCCTCCTCTCGACTTGGACAGAAAACACCTCGGGTTATTCTACTCCAACATTTGAAGAACGCTTGTCTTTCACGCGAGTAAAAGCAGGCAGTAGCACAATTCGAACGAATTATAACGCTTCTACACTTCCAGTCCGGTAAGACATCATTTGTATTCTATTATGCTAACATTATTAAATGCGGGCGTGTGGGTTGTGTAGTGCATTTGTCTCATTTGAGGTTACTCCTAGTCTTGAATAATAAGTATTCGTTCGATATTGCTTTAGGTTTATTCCGTACCGTTACTCTACCTTCATAAACTCCACGACCAGCGCCGAGTGTTGTAGTTCGTCATGTCTCCCTAAATATAATACCCAAGATTTCCAAATGAAAAGCAAATGCCCTAGACTCAGATTCACATAAATATGATTACATCCACTGATAACGATCAGAATGTTTAATCTGTACTCATAAGGAAATATTAGCTCTGTATTATGTTGTTTACAAAATAAATGCAACTGGTCAGATAGACATAAAAATGATTTTGGGCAAATGTCACTTACTAAACAATGAGTTATATAACATATAATCATTAACAAAATCAAACAAACAACGCAAAATAAATATACATAACAACTCCACTCATAAAGAAAAGAATAAATTATACGATAAATCGTTCTTCTAAATATTAGTAAACTATTCTTGTAATTTAAAGTACATAGGATAGTGTCTTATGAATTATACAAAATATAGATGAAGGAATATAATAAATCTATACGCGTGGAAGTGCATCTGCAGTTAGATTTTCTTTCTCCTTCATGTGCATTATGTCACTATTGTATTCTTGCAACATCAAACTCCATCTTATTAATGTCTGATTTATGTTTTTCACCCTCCCAAAGAAAGTAAGGCGGTTGGGATCATTGAATTCAATAATTGGAGAAGGAACTGAACCAATACCCTTCAAAGTATTGCAGTCAATATCAAAGTCAAATTTTCCTTCCTGATTGTGCAATAATTTAGCTGGTGCTTGTATAATTATTTTCAAAAATGGTACCTTTAATGATCTGCACAATTTGTGTCTTCTCGAATGAATAGTCTTCGCGAGCTTTTCTAATAACTATACTTTGTAATATTAGAGTTGAATGCTCTCTTGACCATTTAAACATTTCAGCAATTTGTTCAAAATTAGGAAAATATGTATCTATTTCTCTGTCTTTAAAAAGGGGTATTAACCAAATATTTCTAGTAACATCAAAGCCTGGATTTATGTGTAAGGGGGAGAGGGCTCTCTATTTGCCGGTTCTAACTCTATTAATCTAAACTGAAATTCTCTTCTTCTCTTTCTCTTTATATTTGCATTAATCTATCTTCTCTTTCTCTTATCTCTTCCTTTTCCACTTTCTGCATTTGCGTTTGTCTATCTCTGTCTTCTTTCCGCAACTGCATTTCACTCTCTCTTTCCTCCTTCTCCAATTGAATTTTTCTCTCTTCTTTTTCTTTCTCCAATTGCATTTGTCTCTCTTCTTTCTCTTCTTAGGTTGAAGCTTTCTTAACTCCATCTGGTGTTTTAATCTCAATTCTATTAATTTCATTTTGGAGCCAGATAGAAGCTTACTAATCAAACCCAAAGCACTTTTAACCAAACAATTATTCACCACCAAATATTGCACCAAAATATTTCTTATTTTGTGGTGCAAATCGTCATTTCAAGTTTTCTATCCTTTCCAGGGTAGGACTTAAAATAAAATTATTCAAGTATATGGCATTGTGGTTGTTTTACTGCAAATTTCTCAAATGTCTTAAAATTAATTATCTGGGACAAAAAAGAAAAATTCCAAAACAAAGTGAAATTAAATTCCAAAACCAAAACGAAGTTTTCTGAAATAGTTTAGAGAAATTTGTATCCAGAACGAACCCCTAAATTTATATTTCGAATATATGGTCTTAAACTAAGCAATTGAAAAGAGTAAAACCAATAAGTTTTGTCAATTAAACAAGCAATTTATTTCCCTAGAAAACAACGTGAAATTGTAAAACAATTTTACAGTATGTCACAGAATTATTCAAGAAATGACTTGGTTTCGCCTTAGAACGAATTGATCATTTCCGTCGTACATGTGTACAACTTTACCTAGGGTGGATAATTGTTTTCCTAGTTAATCGACTGAACTAGCATGTATCTCATCGTAGATCGCTTGCGGCGAGAGACACTAAAAGCACGGTATGCACGAATATTTTACCCTTACAAATACTCATTCCCCTGGAGATTTAAGACAAGTTTCTTCTCTAATGGACACATTGGTCTTTTGGATATTGTCAAGGAGTGTACGTTCTCAGTTTTGTTTTGCAGTCATATGGGTAAGTGTTACATTTTTATTTTATTTGACATGTGAAGCATTTTCAGTTTTAATGTCGTAGCGTGAAATGTTGTCTTTACCATTACGTGGATTTGAAACATTGTGAACTTTTGAATTGTTACAAGTTGCTATTAAGAGTTTAATTTAGTAGCATGTATCTGTAGATTTTAATTCCGTACCTGTTATTATGACCAGTTTGGTTTTATTCTAGGTGTGCGTGTGTGTGCTGGTATATCAGGCTGTCTGTCTGGCCGTCTGAATGTCTGTATGGGGATGGAAGCAGGTGTGACTCTCAAGGCCATACAAGGACGGAACTGCTGATTTGTAAACTTGTGCACAAGGAGGACCCATGAAGAGTGTGTGTGGCTAATACAAGTGTGGTCCAACCCAAGCATTTAGGAGAACTGTGTGGTTTGACAATGGACACGCAAAACAGGTCAAAATGTTTCGTTTACAAGATTTAACGAATATTTATGAGTCATACATGGTTATGCATTGTACGGGCTGTACAAATAACTGAGTCACGAGTCACGTGTTTGGTACAATTGTAATGTTGATTCAGTGAATCATATTTGTTTCAATTGATGTTGTTTCAATCGAATACAATTGTGTTACCTTCATTCCATGAGTGTATTTGAATCTTACTTTCATTATGAGATTATTTGATGGTTATTTTCATTACGTGAGATTATGTGAATCTTACTTTCATCACTTTCATTACATGAGATTATGTGAATCTTACTTTCATTACATGAGATTATATGAATCTTACCTTCATTTTTGACTATATGAATCACATTTTTGTTTTACCATTTGAGAATATTTGTGTTAAGTAATCGAATGAGTCGTGTGTTTGGAGCGTGAAAGAATTACACTGCATATGTTATAGAGGATATACTTATTTCTATTAATTCATTTCACAAACTTCCATCTTTTGTCACACTGTGTTGTTTTGTCATTTAATCCAAACATTCATTCAGGCCAAATCCTGTTACATAGTATTATGAATTAAATCCCAAATAGTTCTCAACGTTCTGTCATTCAGGAGCTGATGCAGTTATGCTTTTATATAGATTGACAAAATAAATAGCTGATTAGCAGAGTTTTTAACAAATAAATATCCAGTCCTTCGCTCTACTAGAAATAACCCGTTTAGAACAATTTACAAAGTAGAATCAAATTCACAAATGAACAAAACAGCTATTAAAGAAAACAATTTCTTCATTAGATGCTAAAACTCATCTTTGCTGCTGCTACTTTTCTAGCTAAGCTAAATATTTTCAAACCTTTCTTTCATTTATCAACCCGCTATCGCAGCTGCTCTCACCTCTACGTTCGCCATCCCAATCGCTACATGGCTACCTTTTCCAACACCACATACCCCATACCCCTCAAACGCAGTCAACAGTAGCTCCGCTAACTGTTAATCATTTTATAAAGTTTGCTATGGTTGGGCCATGAGTTATTGCTGTATAACCAACAGTTATAGAAACAGTAGCAGCAGCAGAAAGGGTGAACCGACCAATTTTGGAGCAGTCCATTTGCGAAAATGAGGCTTCCTACGAAAATGAAAATACAAGGTCAATGACGCTAAACCGAGACTTCTAACTGGCCGAAGACTTTCAAATTGGGTTAGTTCATTTTGTTATTTTATCTTATTTTCAAATTGTTATGCTTGTTCGTTTACTTACCCGGACACTCACTGTTGGTCGTCACCCTCTCTGCAGCTGTAGTAGCATGGTGTAATTAAATCAATAATAATATCAAATAATAACCCTAAACATGGAATCTTACACAATTAAACTAGCTCGATATCAACTAGGGGCAATTAAAAATATCTTCCATTTCGTGATTCTGGCAAACAAAAATTACAAGAGCGTAAGGAGTCTCAGATGAAATTTACAGAAGGCACAGCACAATATTTAAACCGGTTTTAAAGGCTACCGTGGGTCTTCTTCCTACGTTGGAGAAAACCGCTGAAGCAACTGGAAAAATAGCACTGAAGTTCTGAAGTAGCCGACATAAAGGATCTGATACCAGAACCAGAACCAAACTTATCAAAGAAAAAATTGAGTTGAATAATACATTTACCGAAGGTGGTATTATATTCATAACAAAATTATAAACGTGAATGAATTGTCTGCGCTTGCCGTGGAAAGTTTTGATAACAAAGACAAACTTTTAAAACCCAAGTATGTTAACCAAGCTGTAAGTCGTGAAAACTGGTAGAAATGGATACTTTGCATACATTACGAAGTTGATCAGACCCGAAGAAATGATACAAGATATTGCATTTAGTAATGGAATAGATAACTATCCTGCACAGTTACAACGACGACAACAAAAACCATCGCACCCGCAACCTCCTCAACCACAACTATCCCCGCCACAATCATGATCTCTTCCAAGAGCTAAAACAAATACAATAGATAAATTAACGCCGGAAGCTATTGGCACTATCAAGGATCGAGACCAAACAATAGATATTTCAGCATATGGATACAATAAAAGAGAGATATGTAAAACCAAAATATGTTAAAAATAAGCGTGAGAATTGGATTTTAAGTGTATATCGCGTCGCTAATGATACTGAGCAGGTCAGACGTGATGATGAAAATTTTTTTAAATTTACCCAGGAAGTAGAACGAAAAATAAAATGAGACTTTACACCAGATAATGACAAAGAAAGATGGTATGACACAGATCCTGGCCAAGCGCCACTGGAAATGGTCTGTCCAACGGTGCCCTTGATAAAATTTGTCCCATTAACGTCCTTGCCCACGTAAACAGATTGGAGATTCCGAATGGCATAAAACGAGCAGGTAATAATTTCCCAGAAATCATTAATAAAGCAGCTTCTGTTTGTCAGAGATTATTTACAGGTGTGATCATGCACATTAATGTTTATCGGACCCTCATCGATGAAATTGTTGATGATTACCACAGTGATTGAGGGTATGCAGTTAGATCAGCAACAAGAAAATAAGATGATCATACATAATGCTCAACGTGAACCTGAAATGGTCAGGGTGAAAACTTCGCGATTACCTAAGTACAAAGCGATTTACGGGGATGGACTCGATGATGTTGTTCAGGGTCTACTTAAGAGGATTGCCCCAATAGCAATACCGATTGCAAAACAACTGGGAATGAAAGCTATTGACGTTGTTTGTGATAAGGTATTGGTGCTGTTGATGATGTTGCTAGCAATGCATTCCCAGCAATCAAGGATAGACTAGCACGATTAATATGCAGACCGCAATCAGTAAAATTTTCCATCACTGAAGTTATGCCTGCAAATGTTAGTAAAATAATAAATCAAGCTGCAAATCAAAACCTAGCAGAGTTGGCTGGTGTGCCCATGTCAGAAAAAGAAACCAATATAACTACAAGTTTAATAGCAGGAAGTGGTCTTCGTGTTAGACGATTACAAGTATAATAAACAATGTTCAAACGTATATCTGATCCCACATTTGACATGGATGCACCAGTTCTCAAAGATGAATCTGTGCGCGATTATCAATATTATTATGGCGCATGACAGCCAAAACAGCGTGGGCCAATTGGACTACAAATTAAGGATACAATATTTTTTACCCGCTGAGGCATTTATTGAGATCGAAGGTGAAATTCTGAAAACAGATGATACTGAATATGAAGCTGATGTTAGAGTTGGTTTTGTTAATAATGGCATCATGGCGTTGTTCGACAGTGCTACGTATATAATCGACGGAAGAAATATTGAATCAATCCAGAAGGACGTACACGTTGCCACGACGATGCTTGACCTTGCAAGATACAGAGACGATTATTCAAGATCAACTGCTCCGTCAATGATGTTTGTAAAAGATACCACTAACCACCCTGACAACAAACAGTATGACATAAGACGCCTAAAAAATGTTACAGCTGCTTCTGACGACTCATATGTGGTTGCGGTGGTTCATGGTGCTAATCCAAAATTTAACTTAGGATTCGCAGAACGTCGAGTAATGCTGATAGATGGAAGTAGAAGATTTTCATGTGGAATTCCACTGTCATATATCTTTGGATTATGCAGAAGTGTCAGAAAGGTTATCTTCCGAGCCAAGCATACAGCTGTACTTGTAAGAAAGGCTACCGACGATGATGCAATCTGGCGACATGCTGGTGATGATGAATGTAATACTAACAAAACTTTCATTGTGCATACCAACAATAATACCATCACTCGCTGCAGAACAACCCCTGATCTCGTTTATGGACTCCGGTGGTAAATCAGCATCATCATGGTTGACGATGACCACAGAATGGTTTATTCACACGGCAGATGGCATCACAACAAGGTATCTCTGCACAGCGACACATATTTGTTGCTTTCCAAAATACGGAACGAGTAAACTCACAAAAACACAGTATAATGATATTTGACAAACTTGGTATTACTGAAGTTTCACTGAGAATAAATGGACATCAAGAACCATCGAAGATATATTATTGAATTTTGAAAATAATCATGTTGCACGTGCATATCATCGTTTGACGACATTCATGGGACGTGATCAAAATATTGATTCTTTTCTGCAAATATCACAACTAGATTTTACAACGCTGTATTCAATCTATTATTTCTCACTGGAACATTTGGATTTGTTTTGACATTCTGCCGTTGATATACATTTTCGAGCTCGTGTGGCAAGAGGAATTATTCCTAATTACAGAGCAATCGCTGTTATACTCTCAGATAAAACAATGCTACTTGAAGGTGTTGGTGGACGAATGAGACCTTTTGATACCCCAGTAGAAAACATGCAATTAAATCGCTCATGATATTATAATATCATATCATCATGTTAGTGTCAGTCTGGTTCTTGGTCTGATTAAAAAGCTACAATCAGTATCAAAACGGAAATGTGGAATAAAAATATTACTGAAATCAGAACAGATTGCAGGTGGTCCAAATAAACTATCACTAATAGAACGTCAACTCAAGCACTTCAATGAAGCCAAGCGATCAAAGACCGGCGTTAGACTTAATCTTTCTGCGGGTGCCATTAAAGACATCGCTAAAACAGGTGGTATATTTCCACTTCTCGCAGCTATACAAGCGTTGATAGCCGCTGAAGCCCCAGCTGTTGCATAAGCAGCTGCACTTGGTGCTGTTGGAACTGCCGCTGGGATGGCATTAAAGAAAGCAACAGGTCACGGAATAAAACTTCCCAAAAAATTAGCAGGAAAAGGTTTAAGACTGCCAGGAACGTGATAAGGTGTTAAGACTGATTCATATGAATTCATGAACGGTAAGGTGAATCCGCTGCTAAAACATTAAACATCAAAAACTTCAAAGGTGTTTTTATGCGTGATCAGTTACCAAAACAACCAAATATCCAGGAAACTGGAATCATTAATCTCGATGGAAGTCCTGGTCCAGGTACTCGTTGGGTTGCATACGCGATTGATCCGCGTGGTGTTGTTTCTTACGATTTGTATGGGTTGGCGCCACCAAAAGAATTTTTAAAATATGTCAGAGGGCTTCAAACTCCACTCTGGTATTCAACATTACCAATACATACAATAACCGATCCGCCAATATGTGGACGTGAACTACTTTCTGTACTCGACGCTCTGTCAAGGTTCCTAATACCACCTCATAAAGTCTTGCACTAGTATACCACCAGACGGTATGGCCTTCCACCGTCGTTTTAAACAGGTCTTAGTGTAATATACAACGGTATATATTTACGGAAGATCTGCTCGGAGTTTTACTCAGGGCAAATCCCGAGGTGACTTATCTAAATATGCAACCCTTAACGAGGTCAAGGATGATCTCGCTGATCTTTTGAATCTCGCAAATGTGGACCGAAATGAAGTTGTTTTCAGGGTAAACAAGGACGATTAAAGATGAGCAATATCCCGTTGACAGATATTATTCTGTGAGTTCTAGATGCGACCGAAGATAATTTAGCGGCATTTACTAAAAATGGTAAAATTAAAAATTCAGATGAATCAGTCTTAACACTCATGGGAGAAATTGATGGACGTATTAGAAGAATTGGTGATATTATGTATGGCGATCTCAACATGAGCAAAAATACAGTTATCAATGTGAGAGAACCAAAATCAGACGATGATGTGGCAACAAAAAGATACGTAGAAAGTAACAACACCACCATCAGTACTGAGATCGATGATCGTTTACTCTCCGCCGGTGATACAATGACTGGTTCTGTCAATATGGCTAATAATAAAATTACTGGTCTTGGAGAACCAGAATCAAACGATGACGCCGCAACGAAGAGATATGTCGACAATAGCAACATCCCGATGATGACCTCGTTAATGACAATCTATGATGGAATAACCACATTTAAAGAACATTCACGTGCACGGTTGATAAACTACACGAATATACAATAAAGTTGGATACGACTAGCATACTCCAAATTATCTTCGCTGATATCAACAAGTCTCAGCGATGGAATAATATCAGATCAGGAATTCACAGAAATGATTAAGACTTACCATGAGGCAATGACGCAGTCATCGACTGTGTCAGAATCTACGGAAAATGATATTAGACCTCCGATTTAAAACAAATAATGTCATCATCAGAATAACTACAACAGATCGTCACTAATGCAACTCCGGGAAAAACCACTATGATATCAGCAAGCTCAACCAATCCTGAGTTCAGCGTTAGCTTTCCAACTGCGATTCCAGTGAAGTAACTAGCACTAACACAATTGCGAGTATATCACCGCTGGCCAATATTAGATCAAAGTCATTCGGTGGGTTGCAAGCAAATAATTCACTGGTATTTGCGTATAAAAATAAACCTGATGGAACACCAGGCAGGAATGTTGTGAGTATACCTACGGGTAGTTATCAAATCGAACAGATCAACGATGAATTCCAACGCAGAATCAAATCTATAACAGGAAAAAATCCAAAACCGCTATCACAGTTCATGAGCCAACATTATCAGCCGCGATAAAAATAAATTCTCTAGATTATGCTGGCAGACATCCCCAAGCACAACAATGATCTCCACAGTGGAGGTCGCCATATTTCACTAGGTGTTGTCGCGATCGCATCAACGATCACAGTTTATTTTTTATGTGATGCAATTGATGGCAGCTATCAAGTAGATATTGACAAATATAGTCATGCCCAGCAGGGATACATTTTATACACATTTACGCCTCAAGCAACCCTGGATTTTTGATTGAACTGGAACCCGTTAATCCCGTTTATCAGAGGTTTGGATACGATCATCGTGTACTTTTTGAATTCCAGAAATAATAGCATTAATATTTTCGAAATTCATTATATATATATATATATATATATATATATATATATATATATATAATGAAAAAGATATATACACAACACATATTTACAGTATATATAATCTTAATTCTATGGCACAATACACAAACTTAAATTCTATGGCACAAATGCAATCTTAACTAACTTAATTCTACGCACAACATACAATCTTAATTCTATGGACGGCACAACCCCCAAGTAAACCCCTAGATTGCCAAACGACATTCTAGAAGGCCCAGAGGGCGATCCGATTATATATTTACATACATTTACATGTATACATACATACGTCGAATCTATTTACATGTACATACATATATACAGTTACATGTACATACACACACACATACAAACGGGGCCTTCTCTACGTTCAACAGATTTCTGCGCATCCTCCCTATACTCAACCCGGGGAGTGCAAAATAGCACCCACCACGTGGTGACATGGTGGGAGGGTGTACTTTTTTCTATTGCAGGTTGAGCAAGGGAGGACCCCAATAGTAATAGGGGCTCTATACTATATAAGCTGACCAATACTTGGAAACCCAAAAGTAGCTTGCACAACGGGCGTGGCTTATTCGCTGTCCGTTTTTCTCTCTTTCCTTAATATCCCTGACAAAGTGTGAAGGAAGCAAGAAATCTGACCGATTTAGGAAAATAATGATACTGTTTTCAAAAACATAATCCAAAGAATAATTATTTGTTGTAAAACTATCTACCTTCGCCAATGACTTCGTCATTGACAGAGGTCCCTTCACTTTCCTTGACTTGTCAACGAATTTGTCCAATGACGTTGAATTATTCTCTCTTACTTCAGGAGTGGGATAAAAAGAAACAAAGCACAAACGCCGATAATTCTGTGCAACTAGTTTCGCATTTAATACATGCTTCAGGCACAATGTTTTGAAAGAAACGGTTGACGTCTTTATATTTTAAAATAACAATTCCGTCATTACGTAACGTCATAAACGATATGCATTATCATAATTATATATCTATATCTATATATATCTATATCTATATATATCTATATCTATATATCTATATCTATATCTATTTATCTATATCTATTTATCTATATATCTATATCTATATATCTATATCTATATCTATATGAATTACCACCTGATATAATGGGTCGTCCTGGATAATTTAAAGGTAAATTATGGTCAGGAGTTTTGTAATATATATTGTTACGTATCGGCTCGTTCAAAGTAACACAAAGAAAGAGTGAAGACAACAAGCTTTGTAAATTTTAACAAAGATAATTTATTTCCCTAGAAAACACGGTGAAAAGATAAATATGTGAAACAAGACTTACGATTTACGAAGATCCAAAAATATGTTCTAAATTTGTGAAAACACATAAGTCCTGTGAATAAACAGTTCTAAATTGATACAGTCTGAATCTCAGTTCCGTTCCAAGATGGCGGATGATGACGTCAGACGAAGGCTAACACAAAATGTCCAGAATTTTCACTGTAAAGCACAATTTGTATTGTTCTGTTCCGATTTAGAAATAATTTCATCAAATGTCTTTGTCCAAAGCCAGTAGTGTTGTTCTCCAGGGAAAATAATTACTTAGAAAGTAGATGAAATACAGCTACCACCACTAACAACACATGTTGTTCCTAACACGTACAAATGAACAAACACCTCTTTCCAGCACAGAAATACCTTTCTTAAGGTATTATAAACTCTGTAAGTTGTTATGATGTGACTGAACTACGACTGACTACGATTACGACTCTATGACTAAATATTTCTTACAGGTAACTGAGCATTTAAAACAAGCTAATGCGTCATTACATGTACACATGCACGAAGACCACGTGTGATTTCGCAATCCATCTGGACATTACGAAAACCTAAACAAGTATCAGCCAATCATTTACATAGCTACTGCTGAATGTTTACTTGCGACGAACTTACTATCATACAAAGCTCGTGCTTACACGAGTCACATTTACGTTTTAAATAAATACGATGTTTCTAACAAACTATTAGACCCATGCAACATAATCGTCATAATAATAATAATTACATTTAATGATGTAAAATGAAATAAAATTGAAACAAAGAATTAGAAGAATTTAAATTTAACACATATGAAATTTAACTACAGGGTCGTAACAATATATATATATATAGAGTATATATATATGCTATATATGTTATAAGTATATAAGTAAGTATATATATATATATATATATATATATATATATATATATATATATATATATATATATATATATATTACAAAACTCCTGACCATAATTTACCTTTAAATTATCCAGGACGACCCATTATATCATATATATATTATATATATTACAAAACCCCTGACCATAATTTACCTTTAAATTATCCAGGACGACCCATTATATTATATATATATTATATATATTACAAAACTCCTGACCATAAGTTACCTTTAAATTATCCAGGACGACCCATTATGTCAGGTGGTAATTCATATACTGTAAACCTATCCAAATTTATTGATAGTGTTTTACAACCTTTAATGAAATCACTTCTGTCATACATAAAAGATACTACTGATTTCATTAAAAAGTTGAAGTCTATTTCAAAGCTATCTGATAACTCAATCCTGGTATAATTAAACATAACATCACTGTATTCCAACATTCCGCATACAGATGGTATTGAAGCATGTAAATATTTTCTTGTTAACAATCCTAATGATAGTAGACTATCTAGTGAAGATATTTGTAAAATAAAAAAACTCATCTTGGAAAATAATTATTTTCAATTTAATAATAAAAATTACATCCAATTAATGGGTACAGCAATGAGTAGTCCCATGGCTCCTTCATACGCTATTCTTTTCATGGGTAAATTAGAAAAAGATTTCCTTCAAAAAGAAAAGTTTAATCCATCTGTCTGGTTTAGAGTTTTAGATGACATATTTATGATCTTGAACCATTCAACTGAAGAACTCGAAAAATTCACTGACAGCCTAAAATCATTGTCATCCGACTATTAAATTTACTTATACTGCATCCAGGACGCATGTTTCATTTTTAGATGTAAATGTAATTAAAATTAATGATAACACTATCTCTACAAATATTCATGTCAAGGAAACTAATATCCACCAGTATCTGGAATACTCTTCATGTCATCCCACGTCATGTAAAAACGGTGTGCCATACAGCCAGGCCAAAAGATACCGACGCATTATTTCAGATGATTGTCAATTACAAGATTCGTTAAATGATTTAAAAACATATTTCCAAAACAGAAATTATCCTAAACATATCATTGATTCTGCGCTGAACAGAGCCCATAATATGAGGCTTTAAACATAGCAAATTGTACAATAGAGAAAAATATAAATTCCTTTCACAATACAATATAATCCTTCATTACCTAATATAGGCCTTATAATTAAATATTGGAGTCTCCTAAAATTATCAAATAAAAACAGCGTAAAATCACTTTACAACAATAAACCAATTCTTGCTTATAGAAGACCCAAGCAATTATACAACCGTTTTCATTGGAAATTTTTAATCATTCACCTAACGGCACATTTTTTCTTTAGAACTTGATTTAATGCTGTTAGCCTGATCTCTAAAGTTATGTGATATCTCTGTTAAATGGACAATCGTTCTGCTGTTTGGTTAGTAAAACTTCTTAATAGGTCATTTAAGTTAGCTTTGCTAGCTGAGTCATGTTCTTTAGCAATATATTTGTTCTTAACTGTTTATATACATTTGTTAAGCAAGCAAATAACTGTTTTAAGTGATAACAGTTTTGATTTTACACCATCAACAGAAGTCACATAACCACTTAAGTCTCTTTTTTTCTGTAACAGTTAACAGTTAATAACAATTTCCTTCTTTTGATCAAAGCGTATTACCTGTTATTTTACACTTTGAATTTGATTACCTTGTCACTTATTTACGTCCTCTTGTATTTATATTATAACAACTACCAATACAAGAAAATGTGCTGCAGTTTGAACATCGTCGGAACTATCATAAGGTTCATTGTAAGGTTCTTCGCCCTTGTAATGAATACCACGTGCCGCCAGTTTATACTATTTAAATGAATCAAACTAAGCTATAACGTAGCTTTTAAAGCCTCGAGAATTGTTTCTCATGTGATGACGAAATAACAGAAACATAGAAGCAAGAAAGAACAATTAGTAGAATAAATGGATCATATAAGGAAATAGCTAGTAGGTACGTCACCAATAAGGAAATGGATAAAGTGGACTCAAAACAAATCAAGAAAATATATTGAATGTTTGCACTTGCTTCATCAGCTGAAGTTATAAATATGGTGTCCGTTGCATTATTACTATGATTAATATCTTTGATGCTTGAATGTCTTTTCACTTTATGACTTAAAGAATTACAGAGTTAAAATAAAACTAACTTGAAAATTTACTTCACAGTATGTTGTACATGACTGAAGATAATTTGAAGGAAATTTGAAAATAACTTGAAAATAATTCGAAAATACCTTAAAGGTAACTTGAAGAGAAGTTAAAGGCAAGCTGAAGAAACTTGTAAATAACATGAATAGTTATTTAGAAAGTCTTCAGTTTACTTCTAAAATAAATGGAACGAAGTGAACACCTTCGTGCATGTAAAGCTGAGAAAAACTAAAAATTCCAAATTACCAGAGAAGTGGCTTCAAAAAAGATAAACGATTATTGTAAAGTTTAATTGTGTAAACAGCTTTGAAACGATCGCAAGAATGCAAAAAAGCCAAAAGCAGCAAATTTTTAGAATATTAAGTGTTATGCTGCTTGGAACTGTTGGTAGTGGTATTGGTAGTTGTTATAGCATAAGTCAAGACTGCTTAGGACATCAGGAATATCCTTGACTGTGGCTGCTTCTTATGACTTAGATGGAAGCTACAACAAGTATTACCCGAAAGCTGCTATAGTGTTTGCTTTAGGAGTAAGAACTTTACAGTTTTTAAATACACAGGAACTACTGAGATATATTCCAAGGATTCAGATAAAGTATATCCATTCCCAGGATTGGTTTAGTTTAGTTAAAATTGGATTGTAAGTAATATTTATACACTACTGTGAAAGGAGAGTCTAAGAAAGCATTGCAGTTTTCCATTGATTAAAGAAAACAACACATTCTGTACATCACTGCATAGATTGTTTAGTGCCGCTGATAATTGCAATACTTCAAATAATCGAAAATACTATACATCCTTCTATATAACCGATAACAACGAAACCAAAACTTCATATCATCGATGGTTTCTGTTATCACGAAATGTATGTTAAAATGTCAAAACAGCTTAAATTAGTATGACATCTATAAACACTTCCACTGATTGGATAAAGCTGATATTTTAAACCAAAAACCTGTTTTATTCGATTCACTACGGAATGCAAATAATATAATGGACCAAACTCTACTCCGTTAAAGGAAGTACCATTTAAAGACATATTTTACAGTGTTTTTATCACAAACGATATTAAGAGTCCATATGACAAAGTAGAAAGAAGTACTATCAATACACCTAACATAAAAATTAAAGACAAAGATTCGAATGTAATATATTTTAGTGGTATGGCAGTTACATATGTCTTTAATATATCTCAGGCGAACTGATTTGCTTTGTTTATCGCAGCTCACGCAATAAGTTGCAGATTCATATTAAATAAAGAATAGCAATATATATTCAACAAAACATGGTGACCTAAATTTTAAATTCATAAAGAAAGATTAAAAAGACGACTCATTAGGCCAAACATGAAACAATGGCTTAAACTTGAATGAAACTTGTACTGCAAATTTCGCAGATGTAACAGAGAAATATAATGTGGCTAATAAGGGTTTGTGCTAAAATGCATTTGACGCTCAAATACGTTAGACACCGGACAAAATTAATTTTACAGATAGAAAAACGTCTAGAGAATATTTTTACAGAAAATTAACAGCTGCGTATTAGAGTATCACAAACATTAAATAGACTCACAGAACTGCACAAATAAATAGATCATTCCAAGATCAGTATTTCAGATACTCAAGAATTATTTACCGGGCAAGTATATACGCTATCGACTATTTACCATCGTTAGAAATAGTCATAGCGGAATTATACATAACCTGTAGAAAACATACACCAATTATTAAAGCCAATTGAACAAAGGATAAATGTTCAAATCAGTCTTCAAGAGTGGTTTAAAATAAACCTGTCTCTTGAAAAGAATTTCGCATTACAATCACGACGTAAACTGTTGCAGAAAGAACGAAAACGAATAAAAAAACGATAATGATGACGACATTGCAATGTTCGTTGATGAATTTAAAGCTGGTATGTACAAGTTTGTAGGTAGACTGATAGCTATATTTTAACAATTACATCGGGAGAACGACTTTTAAGAAGTCAACAGAAAGATAGATGACCTTCAGAATAAGGTAATTGTTGGAATAAATAGAACGAGATTAATGAAAGCAACCTTTGATGTATCTATTGGGGATTTACAAATGAAAGTAAAAGATTTAAAAGAATAGAACTTGGTAACCATCATAATTTTAACATGCAGTAAATTATACACTAATAACGACCTTTAAATAATAGTGCTGTAGTACAAGAAAATGTTGCCGAACTAAAGGGGAGAAATGATTAGGAAGAGATTTAAATGACATAGAACAAACGGTGACCACAAAGATACGCGTAATTAAAATATCTGTGAACAGTAACATAGATTCAGAAAAAAAGACTTTAGAATTTAGTAGCAGACTTAATATAGTCAAATATTCTAAAATATACTACAATATATAGATGACGAGATGACAAAATACATCCTGAAATGGAATGAGTTCAGCTTGATGTACTCTAGTGCATTAATATAGGACGCCTACAGGTCAGTTAGAACGCGTTGTATGCACTGAGTTTAGCTATTAGTGATAGAACTGATACAGATATCTCAATGACAAAACAACCATTGACCTATGTATTTGAAAACAAACTCTTGTAATTGATGAAACTACCAGATTTAGTAAATATAGTAAAATAGTTGAGTATACTTGATAAAGAGCAACCTGGAAATACATAGTTATTTGTTTCTTGCATTATACCAGACGAACCTATTCTGGTTGCAGCAACACTAGAACAATGTGTTTATTTTATTAGTGGCTGTGGTCATCAAACTTTTGATGGTCTCTTATTTATGTTCTCTCTTTTATCAAATCATTATCTACTAGTTATGTATCTGAATATACTCCATGGCATTTTTGCTGAATATGTCGAACGATCGATGGACGTGAATGATATAGATTAATAAAACGTTAAAATATAAAATCGAGTATGTAATAAAAGACACGGTTACAAATTACATATAAAAATCAGAAACAGAATAGGTTAACGAATATATAAAAGTAGTCAAATCATAAGCATATTTTAGAAGAAAATACTATTTTACATTTGCCATTTGAAGCTGCTGTAGAAATATTTGTTGATATTCGATCCGTGAATTCAAGGTAATTCCAACACAGCAATATATAAAAATATATATGAATATTTCACAGTAATTCTGTACAGTTATTAAATATCTAAATAGTCCTTAAATGAATGTTAGGTAACTTCAATTCCAGCGAATTGTTAAAATTAAATAAATGAATCAATCTTCTCAATACAGTAACTCTTGCAAATAATATTATTAAGAATGAACAAGACCGTGTAGTAATGCTTTTAGATACAAGGTAAGACGCAATAAACAGAAAATGCAACTCTGGGAATTTGAATGAATCATCTGATATTTCGAACTCTCTGTACAGTAAACAGATCAGATATTAAAGTTCTAACCAAACAGAAATAGGTTAGGCGCCCTTTTAGAAAAACCCACGATTTCCATTCACAGGATTTCATGTCCTTGTTGGGTCTCGTGATGTTTACTTGTACTTGTACCTCAACCAACCTTGGAATTTATGACTGAATCAATTTTAGGTATATTATAATTTACTCATCTTATAGTACAAATCTAATCATATGATATTAACGTTAAAGATGTCATTAAATAAAAGACCCTTACAAAAAAATACACATAATATAGATATACACAACTGGACAGTATTCGTATTGGGATATTATACAACTTTACTATCGTCGGAACAAAATTAATAATTATGGATGTAGGTACTAGCGCCTTAGCGTTCACAGGAAGTAATTTCTATTAAAGTCATTTAATCATGTCGAACCTAAAGCTGAAACAGAAAAACAAGATACGTCAATTGAGTCGTTGCAGATAAAATGTATATATATATATATATATATATATATATATATATATATATATATATATATATATATATATATATATATATATATATATATATATATATATATATATATATATATATATAAAGTGCGTGCTGAGCCATTTAACAGCGTCATCATCAGCAAGGTTCAGAGCATGCAGTCTACGGGGGAACTTTCTTAGTGGACAGTTGTTCACAATGTCTGACATGGTCTGTAAAGCTCCACAGCAACAGGAAGAGTCAGCGGCCTGGCCCCATCGCACAGCAACCCTGTCCTGTCCGAAAGCGGTTCAGCGTGGTCCACAGATGACGAGGAAGGTTGAGCCAGGAGAGGAGACAGATGGCTCAGCTACGAGTGAATGGTTTGCATCATCTGTTGAAGACCACTCGACATTCCGTGCCGAAATAGCTGTCATATCCTCCGGCAACTAACCTAACCAGATTGGGCGTCTCGAAGTCAAGCGGACTGCTAGAGGTGAAGTGACGTCCTTGTACACTGGAAGTTTCTCACTGGCATAGACCTTGAGTACCTGAGCACTAGCGCCCAAGGTTGAGCCAACAAGTTTGCGGGGTAGATTGTTTCGAGTGCTAAGTTTTGATGCAGTTACTTCAGATGGTTGTAGAATATCAGTGATCTGTACACACCTTACGTAAGTAGGTGTCGGTCATAATTTATTTGCTCCCCTTAGAGGAAGATGCAGAGCTCGCGGATCGCATTTGCATTATTAAGGTGAAAGACGCTAGATAATGTCTTTGTTGCTCTTGGCTGTAGACGCCATTATGAGTTGAGTGAATGAAGAACAAGGCAATATTTTACATGAATACAAATTTACATCAAAACGAGGTTTGGTGAGTCAGTATGTAAATAATTTGGTTGCAACGTTTAGCCTATATTCTTCTACTTAGCTAGAGGACAGTGACCATTTATCAAAATCTAGGCAACCCAAACTTGTGTCTTTTATCAGTTTTCTAATAAATAGTGACTTTTATGAGCTTGATAGAAGCTAACAAATCCTTAAGTTCTATAATAAGTAATAGTAAGTTTTATAAGGCGCATGCGACAACCGAAAACATTCGTTAAGTTTCTATAATAAATTATAAAACTTTGAGTACATAGATGTGATGACAACATGTGGAAAATATACAACTTCTCACAAACAAGCAAGATTTTAGGTTTATTGTGGCTTGGAGAAAAGTACACTATGTGGTAGAAGGTGCGTACACAAATTATGACAAAACTGGAGAATGAATGCCACTAGCAAGCACGGTCTTGTTTGACCCATTGACTGATTATGATTCTGTAGTAGGTAACTATATAATCGAATTGCGCTATTTAATCATTAAATCACAAGAGAGACAGACAGACAGAAAGAAAGAGAAAGAGCTGGCTATTTATAGGGCTATTGATATAACTGCTAGCACAACATTAATAAACCTAACGCTTGAATCACATAGCATAAGCTTGAAAGGGGTCTTGATTGGGGGGGAGGGGACAGAAGAGGGCAAAAGAAAATAAACTGATCTAGAGAGATGTTAAAGCCAAGGAAACTTTAAAGATAACTAGTGTGGAACGATCTCGTAACATATGTTATTAAAATGAGTATATATTAAATCTTGAATTCGCTGAAGAACATAGTTTTATTCCACAACAAGACACTCAAATCTGTAATACTGTTGTAAACATTTTGATAATGATCACCGTTATATATGATTGGGATCAGGAGGCAGGCAATATAATACATAATGGAACAGAGCATATATTAACTGATGCTCTGCAGTAAATACACTTACAGATATACAGAAAAGAAACCAAATATGAAAATAAAATGTGTAATTATTCTATTTCAGATGCACATGTACATATTCAGAACAACCAATTCAAATAGATTGTCTTTTACATCTCCGTCCTGATTACGAACTAATGTACCTAAATGAACAGCATAGCAAGGCAATTTATTTTGGCACAAATTCCGGAAAGACAAACGTCTGAACTAGGTTTGATTGCAAACAAAATGTAAAACTCCTGTGACTGTATTGCAGTTTTCAGTCCAACCCTTGTGTACAGTAAGACTTACAAAATAAAGTGTATTTTATATACAACAATGAAATTCAATAAATGCTGTCATAAATTAGATAAATGACCAAACGTAATTATTAATGTAAGGCACACCTCTTAACAAAGGTAGCATTTAGTGGTCTGGAAGATCTTTATGATTAATAGTACAAACATACCTCCATTGTTAAAGATCTTTATCAACATGTTAGATCTATCGTAGTGTTTAAACAAAGGCTTAAAAGGTTATGAACTTTTGGAATGGCAGTTATGTAGTAAATAGTAAAATAAAACAAGATAGCTTTTATGTGGCTAGAATATCCGTTTCATTAAAAAGTAGAAGATTATCTAGACCCCGAAGAGTCTATATAAACTTGCTAGTTAATAGAAATCATACAGTAATGGAGTTATAGCTTTTGTGTTAATTCTTTGCCTGTATAATGAGTTGTGTCCTTGTAATATTAATTCAGAAGCATATGAAAATTCAAGCACATCTTACAAAACTCTTTGTATAGCGTATTTTGTTAATTCTATGAATAATAGACAAACGTCTGTCTCTTTTTCTTCTGTTATTCTAATTGACCATATACATTTAGCAAGCCAGTCACTCGGAAGGCTTCGTAACAGATTACTCGACCATCACAATGTTACCCTATTCTACAAGTTGAAGGTGTATAACACAGTGGTTCTCATCTTCCTGTTCTACAGCTGGGAGACCTGGACTGTATATCACATATACATCAAGCAGCTCATGAAAATTTTATTTGCGAGCTCTCTGCTCTATCATTGGGATCCGATGGCAAGATAAGGTTAGCATCCTCAAAACCATGGCCAAAGCCAACGCCCAAGTTCGCTTGTCAGGCCATGTCATCAGAATGGATGGCACTCGCTTGCCGAAACAAATTTTGTGGCCTGAAGAAACCACAGCATACCAATCAAGCACTGCAAAGACTCGCTGAAGGACAGCCTACAGTGGTGTGGTCTCAAACCATAGAAGCTAAAAAGACCAGCACGGGACCGAATCTGCTGGCTTGCCCTGACCCGCAAAGCGTCTATTGATCTCTAAAATGAAAGCTGGAGCCAGATAGAGGTAGCCTAGGAACGTCACCAGAGGTCAGCTTCTGTCTCTGCAACTACAACTGACTTCCAATGTCCCATCTGTCATTGACTATGCAAGTTAATACTGGGACTACAGAGCCATATCCGTGCCCACAGGAGATTGCATAGAATCCGTCCTCTTCGGATTCGGCGGACGACCACAGTATTGATTCATATACATTGATATATTAAATTGGTTTTCATAATCTATCTCATCTTGCAAATTCATTGAACATTTATTAATCGAATCTTTATATTTGTTATGGTTATATTTTGCGTATTTACGAATGATAATAAGGTGGTTTTAAAATAGTTAATATTGCATATCGTGCCTTTTTTATGTTAACACAGGCTTATTTATTTTTAGTAAATGTAGTAAATCGATGTATGACTTCCTTTGGTTCAGGCTTAGATCTATCAGCATGTAAAAATAATTAATCTTATTTGCAAGTCAAGGAATATCTACCATTTTAGTTTCATTCACAATCCTTTTCCTTCTCTTCGAATCGGAAAACAAATTTTCTTCTGTCAGATTCTGCATTTTTGTATGAAGCGATATCTGTGTCATTTACAAGGTACCATTTTATATAAAATTCTTTGGTGGGGGAGTTTTTATCATTATCAAATTTGTTCGTAATTTACATTCCTGACAGAACATTGACTATCTTGTATAGATTGTGCAAAATCACTGGTGGTTTTTGTTGTTTTTCTGCACTCCATCCTTTGTTTAACTCCTCCAACACAATATGAGCAATCCTTACATCACGTGTACTAATATTTCAACGGTGCATTTCATCAGTAGGCTTAACTTGACAAAAACATAAAAGACAATTGGTTGCATTTATATTTGTAGTTATAGCCGTAATTATATATGTATAGTTGTATATGTTATATAAAATGTTGCCCGGTAAGTAATTATATATATGTATAGTTGTATATTTTACATAAAATGTTGCCCTGTAAGTATAACAATATTATGAACGGTACTTTAAGACTGTTAGGAGTGCACCTTGCTCTTATTCATTCAGAGAGACATTTTCTTCCGGCTCCCAACCATTAATAGTTCTTTTTAAAATCCTTTAAATGTTACAATACACATCATTTGCCATTCGTTTCCTTTTTCGTCACTTTTAAAATGTTCTCGTTCTTAAATACGTGATCTTGCTTGTCTTATAAAGACAGCTCCTCCTCGTAAAATAGTTTTCAGTATGCTCTTTAAATCTTCGAATTTATATACCACAAGTTGTCTGAAAATTATTTCTCTGGTTATTAAAACAATCTTTGTGTATTAAAAAGACAGTCTTTAGCAAAAAACTTTATATTTTGATACCCTGACTTCCTCACATATTTGATTTTGGGGCATTCCACAGATATACATTGCAAAAAGCTGAAAAGCTCAAACGATGCTTTAGAAACATTTTGTTCCTTATGCTCTTCAATCGGCGACATTTCTACAGATCGATGATATGATTTATTATTTCCTTCACTGATGTTTTATAATACATTTAACTATTTTACAGCTTCATTTTCAAGAAAATATTTTCACATGCTACCCTAAAGAATATGATCAAATTACATGTTTGAGTGATTTGGAAAATATTCACTATTTTCTTCTACAACTTATCCTTTACACTATAACATTTCTTTCCTTCATCGAACGGTATTTTTCGTGGTTTAACTCTCTTTGCCTAGGCTCATATTGGAAATCAGTTTATTAGTGTCATAATATATATCTATCCCTTATTAAAAATATATAATTGCTTTTAAATCAACTATATTCGCATGGAACTATACATCCGCGTGATTAATATAAAACCTTTTCCAGGAAAATCTCCTTCTGTTCTTTGTGTAATGTGCAAGTATACTCTGTTTTTATCTAATCACTAATATCGAAATCGCTTATAGTTCTTAAAGATTTGTTCCTTATCTTTTCTTCAAGATTGCTTAAATTGTCACCAAAACTAATTAATATTACAAAACAACCTGGCCATTTTGGGTCGCAGCAGAGATGTCAAAATTGTGTCTAATTTCACACAAATCAATCACTTCAAAGATTTCCACACTAATATTTTATACGTAGACCAAAGATAAAATGGGCAGCAACCAAAAGACCTTGCGTGCCCGAATATTATTTTAACACATATGGCATACATGTTTGTCTGCATCAAAATTATCATTTGTACATACATCAAGCAGTTCGTGAAACGGCAATAAATAATTAGGAAAATACATGTGGATGAATCGCGGATATCTATAGTAAAGGTTAGTCCTGCTGAGTACAACATTAAATAAATTTCATTCTTCTCTGATTATAAACCAAACAGTCCATATCACCTTAAATTTGCTGAGACCTAATAGCACAGCTACCTGCATAGACAACATTGCATGGGAGACCTTCCAGAATAAAAAAGTTATATATGTTTATTGATGTTTTCTTTCCTGAAAAAAAAAAATCAAGGAAATATTGGACCTCGATTTAAAATATACCCCTACATTACGAATGTCAAAAGTGATTTATGTTCTAGTCAATTATTGAATGCAGTGAGCCATGCTACTCAATAACGTATTTCGCTTAACTGATCACAAGGAAAACAGGAGATATCTGTACCAATATCGTCACATGACAATGTGCTTGTGGCTGTCACAGCTTTTTTGGTCTTAAACTAACAGAAAAAAAGCTAAAGTTTAAAACTAACTAACTGTATTGTGAATTAAATTCCAAATAATCATATAATAAGTCCAAAAGTATAGAGTATTACATATGAGTCCCAGTTGTGTTCTAAATGAAGTCCAGTCTATTGTACTAATGTGTAAGTAGCATTGAATAACGTTCGTATGCTAAAGAAGTTTATGTATTACAATGATATATATATATATATATATATATATATATATATATATATATATATATATATATATATATATATATAATCCAAAGCCTCTTTAAATGCATTCGCAGTAATTCCAAAATATTTACTTACTTCTTTAATTCCGCAATACACATCTTTCTTTCTTCAAAACCAGGATGTCAGCCTAAGTCTCTACCACAGAGACAAAATTCATTTAAGCAGAAAAGGAACCTCTCAACTACTGAGAAATATCAACATGTATGCCTCCATTTTCAGGCATTTATAATGAATAGTACTGTTGCTACTGTGGGGAAATTGGGCATATGACACATGTATGCCATCATGGCAAACCGATTGAGTGCTTCAGATTGCCATAAATTTGGACACAAACAAAGACTCTGTCAATCAATGCATTTCACATACTAGGAAGCTGGCAAAGAGGAGAATGCCAATGCATCATCTATAACAAATCTAAATGTACCTAGTTAGACTCTTGACTCTATTCAATGGACACTATTGTAAATGCAAACGTTAACGGATTTTCAGGTTCTGTATATAACTTTGAAGACGCTACAATATATGAACATTTAAGTATGGAAATAGGATGTCATAATCTATTTCACTGTCAAGGATAAAATAAACCATTACGCAGGGACAGAGAGACAGCAGGGGGAGGTCTTGTTGTATACATTAGGGAAGTTGTAAATGCAAGAGACGACTTAACTTGGAATCACATGAAATTGAGAGTATATGGGTGGAAATTTCTCAAAATAATGCAAAATCATTCCTAGTCGGTTTCATTTATAGGCCACCTTCCTCCAAGGCAATTTGGAATGATAACTTTTTGAAACGAATGGAAAATGTTCTCGCACAGGAGAAGGAAACATATATACTCGGCTATATAAATAAGGGCCTACTCAGATAAGGAACAACTGGATGGGATTTATTGAATCATTAGGCCTAGTCTAGCTGGTAAATGAGCCCACAAAAAGCTAACAGAAATATCAAGCACCATTATTGATCACATTAACACCAACCTACCAAACAATGTGGCTTGTGTTAATATACCAAATGTTGGTCTTTGTGACCACTATCCTACTTGTTTGACCAGAAAGGTTAAATGCAAGAGAAATAAGAACATTCGACACAAAACTATCACTTACAGATCGTTCAAAAATTTTAATGAAGAATAACTTCTCAATGACCTACATCAAGTCCCATGGAATATGATCCAAAATTGGGATGACATAGATGAAGCTCTAAGGATGTGGACTGACTTATTTATGGATGTAGTCTCTAAGCATGCACCACTGAAAGTACATCAAGTAAAGAATGAAATCCAACCTAACTGGCTTATTACTGAAATCCTAGACGCTATGAAAACACGAGACCTATTCAAGGGCATTGGAAAGCATGCATTATATAAAGTATGGAGAAATAAAATAAGTGTGATTGAAAAAGCTTACAAAAATTATTATCAATCATTGCTTGAAAAGAAAAAGAGCAACACAAACTCCATTTGGAAAGTCTTCAATGAACTCACTGGAGGAGCACAGAAAGATCAGCTAAATAAAATTCACTCACTTCTGGTAAATGACACCATTGTCATTGATGACACTGACATTGCAAATGTTTTCAGTGATTTTTTCACCAACATTACCACAAAGTTAAAAGAACCAGTGATAGAAAACAACTTTATTGAACTGTAAAAGTTCTGCAGCAGCCAAATGTCTAAGAAGGTATGTTTCTCTATCCCACCAGTATCAAAAGACTTTGTTAAAATATGTCTCAGTGAACTTGATGCCAAGAAAGCTACAGGACTTGGTCAGATTGGTGCACGACTCATTAAATCTTCTGCCTCTGCAATTGCAGATAGCATATCATTCATAATCAATTTGAGTATTGCAACCTCAACTGTCCCCAAAATATGG